>QAOA01002012.1:316342-521807 GCA_003255065.1 Cercis canadensis | reverse complement strand
AAAAAAAAAAAAAAAAAAAAAAAAAAAAAAAAAAAAAACAGCAAGAACAACAAACAGAAAAAAATTAAAACAGAAAACAACAAATTTACAGAAATAGTGAAGTAATCAACTAAACTAATCAACTAACCTAATCAACTAATCTAATCAACTAAACAGAAAATAACAAAGCAGCTAAACTATACAGAAATCTCTCCCCCACACTTAAAAATTTTACATTGTCCTCAATGTAAAAACTGTAAAAAGTAGGAACAGATGACAATTAATAGTAAGCAGTCACATAAGGACAAGTAAAGTAAAAGAGAGAGAAGAAACATCCTTATCAGGGGAGGTAGATGACATATTGTAAGTGGACCTCCTCCACGATGTCCTCTTTAGCTACCTCACAGAATGACTTGCGGTAGTTGAAACCTACGTGTCCAAGAAATGACCAAACTTCCCGCACACATGTGGAGTAAGATAAAGAAGATATCAAGAACAGAAAATTGAAAATAAAATTAACATAAAACAGTAACAAAAATAAAAATAGAATTAAAAACAAGACTAGAAAACAGAAAATTCAAAGCAAAAACAGAAAGCAGAATATAATTACAGTNAGTTGAAACCTACGTGTCCAAGAAATGACCAAACTTCCCGCACACATGTGGAGTAAGATAAAGAAGATATCAAGAACAGAAAATTGAAAATAAAATGAACATAAAACAGTAACAAAAATAAAAATAGAATTAAAAACAAGACTAGAAAACAAAAAATTCAAAGCAAAAACAGAAAGCAGAATATAATTACAGTAATATAATCAGAAAATGTACTCCCATGAAGCTAAAGTATCATTTTCCGATTATGTGCAGCAAACACGGCTAGATACCGGGGTCAAAGACCACTCTCACGAAGTCTTGAGTTGCCCCTGTAGACTCATCTTCTAAAGCTGCAGAATCAGAACCGGAACCAGAACTAGAATCAGATTCAGATGCAGATTCACCCGGATTGCCATCGCTTAAAAATGTAGAAATTTCAGTACAGATAGCAGAGCTCATGTCACCATCACAAACAACATGTGAATGACACTGGACATACTCCTCTATACCCACAAAGTCAGGGAATTCAGAATATAGCTCCTCAGACACATTCACTAACTCTGCAGGATCATTAATGACCACAGCCTCTGGGATAGAATCATCTTGTTCTAAAACTGCTGCAATTTCAGAACAAGCAGTGCAAGCAGAATCATCACAACTGCAACACATAGAATCAGGAGTGCGCAAGAAGGCAGATATCTCAGCACATACAGCACAAGGTACATCACCATGACAATCAGGACAGGAGTTGCACTGAACAAAGTCATCAACACCAACAAAATCTGGGAAGTCAGCACAGAGCTCATCATACCCATCCCCAACTAGATCATCAATCAAGTCAATGTGAAAGACAGAGTGCTCATCCATGGAAGGCTACACAGGCTCAAAAATATTGAATAGCACAACAGAGTCTCCAAACTCCATGGATAGAGTTCCTACATGAACATCAATCTTGGTCCGTGCGGTCTTGAGGAATGGCCTGCCCAGAATGAGTGGAGCCTTGCTGGATTGGGACTGTCCCTCCATCTCTAAAATGTAGAAATCTGTTGGAAAGATCAACTCATCAACTCTGACTAACACATCTTCAATTAATCCAGCTGGATATGCACTGCTCCTATTTGCTAACTGAATCACAACACCAGTAGCTCTCAAGGGGCCAAGTCCAAGAGAACTGAACACAGTCATAGGCATCATATTAATGGAAGCACTGAGGTCTAGCATGGCATGCTCAAACTTGGATTTACCTATAACACATGGAATTGTGAAAGTGCCTGGATCCTTGCATTTGTGGGGCATAGGCTGAATAAGGGCCGAAACATTCTGACTCATGCTAATTCGCTCATTTCCCTTAAGCCGCCTCCTCAGTGTGCATAATTCTTTTAAAAATTTGGCATATTTAGGAATTTGCTTTATAGTATCCAGCAATGGAATGTTGATTTCCACTTTCCTGAAAGTCTCCAGAAGCTCTCCGTCCTTTTCAGCCGCATCTATTTTCTTGGACTGAGTGGCTCTCTGGGGAAAGGGAAGAGGTGCAGAATATGTAGGCTTATGTTGTGGCATCTCTGAAGTGGAACTACTAGTGCGCTGGCTGGAACTGCTAGGGTCAGCAACAGGTGGAACTGGCACACTAGGGTTACTCTGAACTGCAGGTGCAGGGTCTGGAATTGACTTGCCACTCCTAAGAGTGATTGCACTCACATTCTTCGAATTGGGGTTAGGAATGGTCTGAGAAGGAAGGGTGCCAGAACTTTGGGATTGCAATTGACTCACAGATGATGCCAATTGTCCAATCTGCATTTCCAGATTCTGCATGATGGACTCTGCCCTCTGCTGGAACTGGATGTTGCTAGTGGCCATCTGCTTCACCAAATCTTCCAATAAAGGCTCAGGTTTGGATGTTGACGGGTTAGCTGGCTGCATAGGCTGCTGCTGGAATGGTGGCCTGTTTTGTTGAAACTGGCCCTGCCTGGCTGGCTGAAATTGGCTCTGTTGTTGCCAAGGTTGCCTATACTGCTGCTGTTGCTGTGGCTGTTGTTGGGAGGACTGCTGTTGTGGTGCTGCAGCATTGCCATATCTGAAATTTGGATGATCCCTCCAACCAGGGTTGTAAGTGTTGGAGTACGGATCATATCTAGGCTGCTGCTGCGATTGGTATGGGGATCGACCAGGAAAAACACCTGCTGCAGCTACAGAGGGATCCTGAAATCCAGAATCACCATCTTGCAGTGTAGGGCATGCATCTGTAGGATGTGATGGACAAGCACAAATGCCACACACGCTTGCAGGTTGAGGGGTGGATACTTGTCGCCCCACTGCCAATTGCCTGACCAAGGAGGTCAATTCATCAAGTCTGTGCTCCATTCTTTGTTGGTCAGCAAATGATACACCAACTTCATTGACTCCCCTGGTGGAATGAATCATCCGAACACCAAACTGCTGGGAATTCTCTGCCATATTGGAAATTAAATCTCTGGCAGCAGCAGGTGTTTTATCCACTAATGCTCCTCCACTAGCAGAATCAATGTTACTTCTATCCGAAGGTGACAAGCCCTCATAGAAATATTGTATCAACAGCTGATCACTTATTTGATGATGGAGGCAGCTTGAGCACAGCTTGGTAAACCTCTCCCAATACTCATGCAATGTCTCCCCTGGCAGTTGCCTTATGCCACATATGTATTTGCGAATGGCAGCAGTTCTGGATGCAGGGAAGAACTTTGCCAGAAACAGCTTCTTCATGTCACTCCAATTTCTGACCGAACCTTGTGACAAGTAAAAGAGCCAGTCTTTAGCTACATCAGCAAAAGAGAAAGGGAATGCTCTTAACTTGATCTGCTCTTCAGAAATTCCTTGTGGCCTCATTGTGGAACAAACCACATGGAATTCTTTTAAATGTTTATGAGGATCTTCACCTGCAAGACCATGAAACTTTGGCAGCAAGTGTATCAATCCATATTTCAATTCAAAAGCAGTATCAATATCTGGATATTGGATCCCTAAAGGTTGGTAAGCAACATCAGGGGTGGCCAATTCCTTAAGAGTTCTGTCTCTAGGCTGCATGTTATTATTATTATTTCCAGCTCTATTAGCATTATCAGCTCTATTACCTTCATCAACAGGATCAACAACAGGAATAATAATAAGAGTTCTAGCTTTAGCCATGGTAGGATCTAAATTATCAACAGCCCTATGTGCTCTATTAAGTGTATGCAAGGTTCTCTCTATTTCAGAGTCTACTTCAAGCAATACAAAGGGAGAAGACCTAGTCATACACCATGCAAACAAGTGGCTAAATGCCTAAACACACCACAATGCACAAAAACATAGAAAAACACACAAAACTAACAGAATTTAGCTAAAATCGAAACACACCAAAAACACAAAACAAAGGTAAAAAGACACCAAAATAGCACTAGAAAAGGTATCTAAACATTTTTAAAAAATTTTCTACCACCACAGGACGAAAGGTGGATGAAAATGGAACTCAAAAATTAAATAAAAAATCTTTAAAAAATGAAAAAGTGGTCAAAACAGTCAAATTTGGCTTAAAATGTTGGTTGTTAGACCCTTTTCCTTCAACTGACCAAGTTTCAAGTCAATCGGAGCAAAAAATTTCGTTCGGAACAGTAGCATAAGCAACCCTAAGTCGAAGCTAAGGATTATTCTGAGTAGTGAATCATATTAAGAAGCATATAAACATGGAGGTTTTGTTTGGTTTAAGTGTTTAACAGAAATTAATTGTAAGTGGTAACCTAAAGGAAAACAACCAATCCAAGCCTTAACTGATTCTGATTTTAGTCCATCCTTGATTTCCAATGATCCATTCAATTATTAACCATGTTCTTGGCCTTTAAAACATATCAAGAAGCCTCTCAATGTTCTATGGATGTCCACTGGTTAAGCAACCAGAATTCGGTTTTAACTAAGACTAAATGAATTAAGCAAACATTCAAGTCCAGTTTTACCTAAGTCCATGATCCAGCCAAGGTAATTAATCCATCCAAAAGCTCAGAAACATTAATCAACCATACAATCCTCTTGTATCACATGCAAACAGAATATGAAAATCCAAATTCAAATTAAGCAATTCAAACAGAATATTTCAGAGGATTGAAGAACTTGATTAACAACTAAATGAATAACAACAACACATAATCTCAAAACCAATAATCAGAACAGCCAAAACCTAGATTGATTTGATGAATTAGCCCTCCATGAACAAGTGAAGCTAAGTTCTTACAAAATATCTAGAGAGAAAACTTAAAGACTAAGGAATGTTCAAAAGCTGTCTAAAATATCTAAATGACTTGATATGAATTTCGGCTGCCCCTTTGTGCTGATATAGACCTCCAAAATTACATGCACACCCAAATTTCCCTTAGGGCACACTTGTTCCCATGGGCCTTAGCTTTAATTGGGCTTTAGTTTGGGTTCATTTGGACTTGTCATGAGGAAGTTAGGCCCATTTAAGTGCCAATAGGTGTCTGGAACCATCAGCCAACTTCCACCACAAATAAGACCATCTTCAATATAAAATATGGTGAACCGGTCTTCATAACAATTGAAGCTCTGTCTATTAGCTTTCGAATGGTACCAGTTTCAAGTCCATATGATATACAAAGCTCAAGTTATGACCCAAACACTACATGTAGGTCAGGATCCTGCGACAGCATGTCTTCTCTGGCTTCCAGGCTGCATATGACCTTCTAGAAGTCCGAATTGGCTTTGGAGCCCTGAAAGAAAGTTGTAGAAAATTCTCTCAGTTTTCCTACAAGGTAAGACTCGGAATTTTTAGACATCTAGAACTCAAGATATGCACGAAACACAGAGACAGCATAAAATGCTCAATATTGCTGGAAATTGCAATTAGGCACAAATGGATCCAAAGTCATGAAATGAGGTCCAAGTCTATGCAATTCAGCCCAAAAGAGGTTTAAAAGACTAAGTATGATGGATAACTATTGTATAAAAAGTGTGTTCATCAGGGCTAGTTTCAACAAAATAAGCCACCATTCCGGCAGCAGCCTATGCAGCCAGCCAACCAGTCAACATCCAAACCTGAGCCTTCATTGGAAGATTTGGTGAAGCAGATGGCCACCAGCAACATCCAGTTCCAGCAGAGGGCAGAGTCCACCATGCAGAATCTGGAAACGCAGATTGGGCAATTGGCATCATCAGTTAGCCAGTTGCAGTCCAAGGGTTCTGGCAAACTCCCTTCACAGACAATTCCCAATCCAAATGGGAGTAATGTGAGTGCTATCACATTGAGGTATGGCAAATCCTTGCAAGAGCCAGCCGAGCCTCAACCTGCAAGTGAGTCCCAACCAGCAGAGAAAGTAGTTTCTGAGCCAATCAACCTTGCACCTAAGAGCAAGCTGCCTGCAGTAACTCTTCCCTTTCCACAGAGAGCTACTCTGTCCAAGAAGCAAGATGAGGCAGAGAAGGATAGGGAGCTTCTGGAGACGTTCAGGAAGGTGGAAGTTAACATTCCCTTGCTGGATGCAATAAAGCAAATTCCTAAATATGCCAAATTTCTCAAGGAATTGTGCACCCAGAGGAGGAGGCTGACGGCAATGAGCGGATTAGCATGAGTCAGAATGTCTCAGCCCTTATTCAACCTTTGCCCCAGAAATGCAAAGATCCAAGAACTTTCACAATCCCCTGTGTTATAAGCAATTCCAAGTTCGAGCATGTCATGCTAGATCTAGGCGCTTCTATCAATGTCATGCCTATGTCTGTTTTCAGTTCCCTCAGGCTTGGACCCTTGAATGCCACAGGAGTTGTGATACAGTTAGCCAACAGGAGCAGTGCTTATCCAGCTGGATTGATTGAAGATGTGTTGGTCAGAGTTGATGAGCTGATCTTTCCAACAGATTTCTACATTCTGGAGATGGAGGGACAGTCACAATCCAGCAAGGCTCCACTCATTCTGGGCAGACCATTCCTCAAGACTGCACGGACCAAGATTGATGTGTATGCGGGAACTCTATCCATAGAGTTTGGTGATTTTGTTGTGCAGTTCAACATTTTTGATGCTATGAAGCATCCCATGGATGAGCATGTTGTTTTTCACATTGATGTGATTGATGATTTGGTTGAGGATGTTTACCGTCATATGTGTGCTGATTTACCTGATTTGGCTGGTTTTGATGATTCCATTCAGTGCCCATCTTGTACTGATTGTGATGGTGATTTTGGCTGTGCTATTTATGCTGAGATCTCCACCTTTTTACGTGATGATGACTCTGGTTCCCCAGAGCTGGCAGTAGCTGCTGTTCATGAGGAGATTCAGTCTGCAGAGATTGACATTCAGCCACCCAGATTACTGCCCTCTGCAGTGCAGCCACCTAAGCTAGAGCTGAAGTCTCTGCCTAAGCATCTGAAGTATTCGTATTTGGCATCTGCAGAGCAGCTTCCAGTAATTGTGGCTAACAATTTACTTCTTGAGCAAGAGGAAATATTGCTATGCATTCTACGAGAGCATAAGCAAGCCATTGGCTGGACGTTAGCAGATATTCTTGGCATTAGTCCATCTACATGCATGCATCGCATATTACTTGAAGATGGCACTAAACCAGTGCGGCAACCCCAGAGGCAATTAAACCATCTCATCTTGGACGTGGTAAAGAAAGAGGTGACCAAGCTTCTGCAAGCTGGCATCATTTATCCTATATTTGACAGCACTTGGGTGAGCCCAGTGCAAGTCGTCCCGAAGAAATCTGGGGTTACAGTGGTGGCCAACCAGAACAACGAGTTGCTACCTACCTGAGTACAGAACAGCTGGCGGGTCTGCATTGATTACAGGAGGCTCAATCAAGCCACCAGGAAGGATCATTACCCCCTGCCGTTCATTGATCAAATGCTGGAGCGGTTAGCTGGGAAATCGCATTACTGCTTCCTGGATGACTACACTGGGTACTTCCAGATTCATATAGCACCGGAGGATCAAGAGAAGACCACTTTTACATGTCCCTTCGGCATGTTTGCTTACCGGGGGATGCCTTTTGGCCTTTGCAACGCCCCTGGTACCTTCCAGAGGTGCATGGTAAGTATATTCTCTGATTTTTTAGAGGAGTGTATGGAGGTGTTTATGGATGATTTTACTGTTTATGGTTCTTCTTTTAATGACTGTCTGAGTAGCTTAGCTAGAGTACTACATCGTTGCATTAGGACTAACCTTGTCTTAAATTTTGAAAAGTGTCATTTCATGGTAGAGCAAGGTATAGTTTTAGGCCATGTAGTATCTAGAAAGGGGGTTGAGGTAGATCCTGCTAAAATAGATGTCATTACTGCTTTATCTTACCCCACATGCGTGCGGGAAGTTCAGTCATTTCTTGGACATGCAGGTTTCTACCAGCGCTTTATCAGAGACTTCAACAAGATAGTCATCCCGCTGTCTAGCCTTCTGCAGAAAGATGTGGAGTTTCTATTTGATCACAAGTGCAAGGAAGCTTTCAACCACCTGAAGCTAGCTCTCATTAGTACCCCTGTCATTCAGCCACCTGATTGGACACTCCCATTCGAGTTGATGTGTGACGCTTCGAACTATGCCTTGGGAGCTGTCTTGGCGCAGCGAGTGGCCAAAGTTCCCCATGTGGTTTACTATGCTTCAAGAAATCTAGATGTTGCTCAAGCGAACTACACAACCACTGAAAAAGAACTTTTATCTATTGTTTTTGCATTAGATAAGTTCAGGTCTTATTTGATAGATTCTAAGGTTGTGGTGTTTTCAGATCATACAGCTCTGAAGTATCTTTTGAAGAAACCGGATGCCAAGTCACTGCTGATTAGGTGGATGTTGCTGCTCCAAGAGTTTAATGTGGAGATCCGAGACAAGAGTGGAGCAGAGAACCTGGTTGCTGACCACTTGAGCCGAATCGAGCGAGCTCCTGATCCACTGCCCATTCAGGATTCCTTTCCTGACGAACAGCTGTTAGGGCTGCACGGTGAGTTTCCATGGTATGCAGATCTTATAAATTATCTAGCTGCCCATGCTTTGCCCTCACACCTCACATGTGCATAAATAGACAAGTTAAAGAGTGAGGCGAAATATTATGTGTGGGATGATCCCTATCTCTGAAAATTTTGTAGTGATCAAATCATTAGGAGATGTGTGCCTGATAATGAGTTTCAGTCTGTTCTTAGCTTTTGCCATACTTTTGCATGTGGTGGACATTTTGGTCCTCAACATACGGCTAGGAAAGTCTTAGACTCTGGATTGTATTAGGTCACTTTATTTAGGGATGCACATATATTTTGTATATCTTGTGAACAATGTCAGAGAACCGGAAATATTTCCCATAGGCATAAGATGCCCCAGCAGCCTTTACTATTTTGTGAGATTTTTTATGTTTGGGGTATTAACTTTATGGGGCCTTTTTCCTGTTTCTTTCGGTTTTGTTTACATCTTACTTACTGTGGATTATGTGTCTAAGTGGGTGGAGGTGAAAGCCACCTGTATTGATGATTCTAAAGTTGTTGTGGATTTTGTTAGATCAAATATTTTCTGCAGATTTGGCATTCCTAGGGCCATCATCAGTGATCAGGGTTCACATTTTCGCAACCGGACCATGGCGGCTTTAATGAAGAAATATGGCATCATGCATAAGGTTTCCACCCCTTACCACCCTCAGACTAATGGGCAAGCTGAAGTCTCCAACAGAGAGATCAAGCGTATCTTGGAGAAGACTGTCTAACCTAATCGGAAGGATTGGAGTTTGCGACTCGAGGATGCTCTGTGGGCATACCGGACTGCGTTCAAGACACCTATTAGGATGTCTCCCCACCGGATAGTTTTTGGCAAAGCCTGCCACCTTCCAATGGAGCTTGAGCACAAGGCCTATTGGGCGGTCAAGCAGTGCAACCTTGATTTGAGCCAAGCCGGGTCCCAGAGAAAGCTTCACCTCCAAGAGCTTGAAGAGCTTCGTTTGGATGCTTATAAGAGCTCCCGCCTTTACAAGGAAAAGACCAAGCAGTTTCATGATAACATGGTGCTGAGGAAGGAGTTCTCTACTGGCCAGAAAGTTCTCTTGTATAACTCTCGCCTAAAGCTCATGCCCGGCAAGCTCCGTTCTCGGTGGCTTAGTCCGTTTGTTGTCACCAAGGTTTTTCCTTATGGTGCAGTGGAGATAGCGAGTGAGTCCACCAACAAGGCTTTCAAGGTGAATGGGCATCGCCTCAAGCCATTTTATGAGGGCGCTCAGGAGGACATTGTGGAGGAGGTCCACTTGCAAGATGCCATCTACCTCCCCTGATAAGGATGTTTCTTCTCTCTCTTTTACTTTACTTGTCCTTATGTGACTACTTGCTATTAATTGTCATCTGTTGCTACTTTTTGAAGTTTTTACATTGAGAACAATGTAAAATTTAAGTGTGGGGGAGGGATTTCTGTATAGTTTAGTTGCTTTATTGTTTTCTGTTTAGTTGATTAGCTGATTAGTCAATTAGTTTAGTTGTTTCTATTCTTGCTGTTTTCTCTGTTTTTGTTGTCATTTTTCTGTTTTAATTACCCTCCAATGATGTTGTAAAAATTGTAAAGTTGAAAGTTTAAAGTAATTACATTTCAAGGTTCATAGCATGATTGAATAACTTGTTTTCCATCCTTAATTTTACATGCTTGGTTTTAGATGTTGGATTGGTGATTAAGTTTGATAGATACATGCCTTGTGAGTTTTGAGCCTTTTAATGGATGAATTTAGCATTTGTGCCATTCTTTTCCTTCTTGTGTAATTTTCACTCATGGAATTTGTTAACTCTAGAACTTGCTTGATTCTTTTTTAGGCTACATTTTCATTTGCATACATGAATATGATTGAGGCATTCTTTCTTGATTTAGCTATTTTGCCAAATAGCCAACCTTGTATTATTTCCCTTTGATTACCCCCATTAAGCCTATTTGCCTATCTTTGATCTTAGCTCATTATATGCCTATGTACAAAAAATACCATGTTGTTACCTTACCTCAGGGAATGGGAGAGCATTGGTTCATTGTCTTGGAGGAGCTCTTATGCTTGTGGGTAATTAATAGTACAAGTGTGGAGGTTGTGAATTCTAATGTGCAAATTATTATGTGAAAGAAAGAAAGAAAGAAAAAAAAGAGCCAATTTGTTCTGATAAAAAAAAAATCTGAATTGTGAAAAAGGAAAAGGAAAAGGAAAGGAAAGAATATGTGCAAAGGAATGAGAATATGCTTTACACACTTGAAATTTAATGCTTGTCATTTGAGTTCCTCTCCAATGTTCTTTTATTCTCTTTGAGTTTTTACCTTGTGATATCCATTTTGATTTATTCCTTTACCTTTACCTTGGCCTTATTACAACTTTAAATAAAATCCTCTTGATTTGTGTGTGCATTTGTTTGAGTAGTGGAGAAGTAGAAGATAAGCAAGCTTATGGTAGTGCATCTCTTCATAAGTTTGATTGAGTGAAGTACCTAATTTCTAAACACTTGAGGGATTGAGAGTATATCTTGTGAGGATCTATCATTCTTGACTTATGCTTTCCAATTGAAGTTACCTTAATTGTTGATTTTGGATGTGAAGAAATTTTATTTCATAAATGCTATGACTTCCTTAACTTTTTAATTGCTCATCTTACTTGTAGTATGAACTTCTACATATCTTAAATATCATTGGGAGGTGATCCTTTAGTTTTTAAATTTGTTTTTGTTTCCTTGTTCTTTCTTTTCTTAGTTTTGGAATTCTAGTTTGCCCGAGACGTGCAAAAGCTAAGTGTGGGGCAATTTGATGAACACATTTTTTATACAATAGTTATCCCTCATATTTAGTCTTTTAAACCTCTTTTGGGCTGAATTGCATAGACTTGGACCTCATTTCATGACTTTGGATCCAATTGTGCCTAATCGCATTTTTCAGCAATACTGAGCATTTTATGCTGTCTATGTGTTTCATGCATATCTTGAGTTATGGATGTCTAAAAATTTCGAGTCTTACCTTTTAGGAAAGCTGAGAGAATTATCTACAACTTTCATTCAGGGCTCCAAAGCTAATTCGGACGTCCAGAAGGTCATATGCAGCCTGGAAACTAGAGAAGACATGCTGTCGCAGGATCCTGACCTACATGCAGTGGTTGGGACATAACTTGAGCTTCTTATGTCATATGGACTTGAAACTAGTCCCATTGGAAATATCACAGACAGATCTACAATTGTTATGAATACCGGTTCACCAGATTTTATACTATAAATGGTCTTATTTGCTGTAGAAGTTGGATGATGGTTCCAAACACCTATTGGCACTTAAATGGGCCTAACTTCCTCATGACAAGTCCAAATGAGCCCAAACCAAAGCCCAATTAAAACTAAAGCCCATGGGAACAAGTGTGCCTAAGGGTAATTTGGGTGTGCATATAATTTTGGAGGTCTATATCTTCACAAAGGGGCAGCCGAAATTCAAATCAAGTCATTTAGATATTTTAGACAGCTTTTGAACTTTCCTTAGTCTTTAAGTTTTCTCTCTAGATATTTTGTTAGAACTTGGCTTCTCTTGTTCATGGAGGGCTAAATCATCAAATCAATTCAGGTTTTGGTTGTTCTGATTATTGGTTTTAAGATTATGTGTTGTTGTTATTCATTTAGTTGTTAATCAAGTTCTTTCAATCCTCTGAAATATTCTGTTTGAATTGCTTAATTCGGATTTGGATTTTCATATTCTGTTTGCATGTGATAAAAGAGGATTGTATGGTTAATTAATGGTTCTAAGCTTGGATGGATTAATTACCTTGGCTGGATTTTGGACTTAGGTTAAACTGGACTTGAATGTTTGCTTAATTCATTTAGTCTCCTGTTGAACCGAATTCTGGTTGCTTAACCAGTGGACATCCATAGAACATTGAGAGGCTTCTTGATGTGTTTTAAAGGCCAAAAACATGGTTAATAATTAAATGGATCCTTGGAAATTAAGAATGGACTAAAATCAGAATTAGTTAAGGCTTGGATTGGTTGTTTTTCTTTAGGTTACCACTTACAATTAATTTCTGTTAAACACTTAAACCAAACAAAACCCCCTGTTTATATGTTCTTAAAACTGATTCACTAAATAGAACAATCCTTTGGTTCGACTTAGGGCTGCCTTATGCTACAAGTAGCTTAGGTAACCGACCTTAAACTTTTACTAATTTGAGGAGACTCGGCAGCTCATCATTCACCAGAACAACTAATCTAGTAGGACTTTAAGCAATAACAGAATAAGGGGGGTTTGTGTTGAATGCAGAATAATTAGAATTCAGAAAGTAGTAAATAGGATTTAATCAAATAAGAGAAAACGCAATCAACTCAAGCAGGCAACCAAACTCTAATCTATCCTTGTTCACTAAAGATAACCTAGATCTGATTTAATTCTTGGTTAAGTGTTACCTGGAACCCCTAACAGTAACACTTAGAATTCCTACTGATTTACCCATCAGGATTCAATTAATCATGGAATTAAGAATCTAGGCAACCGCTCTATATCACTAAGTCCAGATTAATCTAAGAACCGAATTATCCAAGTTAACCATATATTAAAGACCTTTAAAGTATGATTATCAATCTGATTACTGTTATGAATCTAATCAACCGATTTAAATTCATACAAAGCATGCATGCAATTAAAATATCATTCAATCACATGAAGAAAGGAAGAAGCAGTAATTCAAATTAAATCAAATCAAACCCAGTTGAAGAACAGGAACTCTGGATTATCAAGTTTGGCTCCTCTTGAATTGATTACAAACGAACTGAGCCCTCCATGAAAGGCTTAAACACAAGGCAAAAGTAGAAAAACAAACTCAAAAAATAGGAGGCAGCTGCTGCTCAAGGTAATTTCGTGTCTCTTCTGGTTGGTATATTTTCCTTAACAACTTGAGAATATATACTAGTTGGCTGCCTCCTCTAGGTTTCCTAATTACAAAATAAACTTAATTTCCTAAATTATTAATGGTAAAAACGTGATCAAGCCCTAGTATCATGTGTGCTAGCCCAATAAGCAGATGTTGGCCTAAATAAACATGCTCTAGTCCAATAGGCAGGCCTAAGGAAAGGAATCAGTCAATGCTGGGCGGATGTAGAAAATCTGGACTGATTGCATGCTAATTTCAATTATCCAGACGCAAAAATCAGCTTATGGACTCTTCATATGAAATGTAGAATTTTCTGTCAGCTTTCCAACGAAACTAGAATCACATCAATCGGACATCTGGAGCCAAAGATATGTTGAAAAATGTAAGCAGTGTCAGAATTCAACAGTTAAGCAATTAAAAATCTATAAGTACCAACAAGTCCAAATCTACAAAACATGTCTAAAGGCCATAAAAATCACTAGAAACACACACTAAAAGACTAAGTATAAGGGAAACAAATAGTGTAAAATAATGTGTTATCATCAAGAAAGAAGTGAGCAAGCTGTTATCAGCCGGCATAATTTACCTCATCTCAGACAGTAAATGGGTGAGTCCAGTGCAAGTGGTTCCCAAGAAAAGTGGCATCACTGTAGTAGCCAATGAGAAGAACGAGTTGATTCCCACTAGAGTACATAACAGCTGGCGCGTCTACATCAACTATAGAAGACTCAACCAGGCAACAAGGAAGGATCACTTCCCTTTGTCTTTCATTGATCAGATGGTAGAGAGGTTGGCAGGGAAGTCCCATTACTACTTCCTAGATGGCTTCTCAGGCTATTTTCAAATTCACATAGCCCCAGAGGATCAGGAGAAGACAACTTTCACCTGTCCTTTCGGCACATTTGCATATAGGAGGATGTCTTTCGACCTGTGTATTGCCCCTAGTACATTCCAACAGTGTATGGTGAGCATATTTTCTAATTTTTTAGAACACTGCATGAAGTATTTATGGATGATTTTATTGTATATGGATCCTTCTTTGATGCATGTTTAGATAGCCTTGTTAGAGTACTAGATAGATGCATTAAGACTAACCTTGTCCTTAATTTTGAGAAATGTCATTTCATGGTAGAACAATGCATAGTTTTAAGGCATGTAATTTCTAGCAAAGGAATTGAAGTAGATAAGGCTAAGATAGATGTTATTGCCTCTTTACCCTACGCCACTTGTGTGCGGGAAGTGTGTTCCTTTCTTGGTCATGCAAGGTTTTACAGGCGATTCATCAAGGACTTTAGCAAGATTGCCCTTCCACTATTTAGGCTTCTCCAAAAAGAAGTGGATTTCGAATTTGATAAGCAGTGCAGAGCCGCCTTTGATCAGCTGAAGCAGAGTCTTACTTCTCCTCCCATCATGCAGCCACCTAACTGGGAGTTTCCCTTCGAGCTGATGTGTGATGCATCGAAATTTGCAGTAGGCGCTGTCCTTACACAGTAAGTGGACAAGCTGTCCCATGTCATTTATTATGCATCTCGCACTCTGGATTCTGCCCAAGCAAATTATACCACCACTGAGAAAGAGCTTCTTGCTGTTGTGTTTGCTTTAGATAAATTCCATTCATACTTACTAAATTCTAAAGTAATTGCTTTCTCTGACCATGCAACTTTGAAGTACTTGCTCAAGAAGCCGGATGCAAAGCCTAGGCTCATTAGATGGATGCTGCTCTTGCAAGAATTAGACCTTGAGATGAGAGATAAGAGTGGAGCTGAGAACTTGGTAACAGATCACTTGAGCCGAATTCCACTGACTTTGGATAGTCTTCCCATCAGAGAGACTTTCTCGGATGAGTAGCTTTATCAGCTGCAAGGTAAAGATGGTAAAGATTCTTGGTATGCTGACTTGGTAAATTACTTAGTTGCTTCTGAGTTACCTGCTTATTTTAAGAAGCACCAAGTAGATAAGCTTAAAAGTGAAGTCAAATTTTATGTATAGGATGACCCCTATTTATGGAGACTGTGCAGTGATCAAGTCATTAGAAGGTGTGTGCCTGGACATGAGATTGAATCTATTTTACAACTTTGTCATACTTCTGTATTTGGTGGTCATTTTGGACCACAACACACTGCTAGGAAAATTTTAGATTCTGGACTCTACTGGCCTACCCTGTTTCATGATGCACATAGCTTTTGTAAGAATTGTGCCCAATGCCAATGGACAGGAAATATTTCCCATAGGAATGAGATGTCTCAACAGCTGATGAACAGTATTTTTATATATTAATTAATCCCCATTTTTAACCTCTTAATCCTATTTTGGGCCTATTTGATTGGACTTGGGTGATATTTCATTAATTAGGTTCAAATTGGGCTTAAGTGTGTTTTTCAGCATTATTAGGGTTTTGACACTATTCTATATTTTAGGTATATCTTTAGTTCTTAATTTCTAAAAATTGTGATTCTTACCTTGTAGAAAAGTTAAGAGGATTAGCTACAACTTTCATTCAGACCGCCAAAGCCAATTTAGACGTTCAGTGGGTCAAATTTAATCCGGAAGTTAGAGTAGAGTTGCTGCCACTAGATCCTGACCCGCATGCAGTGTTTGGACCATAACTTGTTCTGTACATGTCGTATGGACTTGAAACTAGTCCCATTGGAAAGCTAAGGTGTAGGGATTCAATTCTTATGAAGGATGGTTCAAAAATTTATGAAGTTAAGATGGTCTTATTACCTATCGAAAATGGCTAATTAGTCTAGAGACCTATATGGACCTAGATGGACTTAAATGGGCTTAACTTCCTCAATTCAGGCCCAATTAGGCCCAAACCAGAGCCCATTTGAAGCTGAGGTCCAGAGGTTTAAACTAGGTTAGGGGTAAATTAGGTGTGCATGAAAATTAGGAAATTATAATCAGAGAAAGGAGGCAGACGAGTTATCAATTCTAGACTAGACAATTTTTAGGCAGCTTTTATTTTCTCTCTTGAAAATTCTGGAGCTCTTTGATTTTTAACTGCACTTCTCCATTGAAGCTTGAATTTCATGACCATGGAGGAGTAGAATCCTTGTAACCAAGTTAGACTCCTGATTAAATTCGATTTTTATTTTGAGATTATGTTCTTAATTGGATTAAACTTAAAGCAATTTCTTCTTCTTTGAATTTCTACCTTGCTTTAATCTTTGTATAAATTCATGGAGATCTTTGTGATTTATATGGATATTGAAGTAAGAAATAGAATTTAGATTGATCAATCTTTAATCTGTGGTTAGAATTCAGATAAGCTATGCTATGTTAATTGATGTTCAGTTTTTAGATTAATCACTAATTGCTTACTCTTTGTGATTACAAGATTAGTGATTGTATGTGATTAATCGAATCTTGAGTGATAACTCAGTAGGAATAATTGATCATAATTAGAGATTTCAGTTGTGATTAAACTCAATTAGTAGTGCTGCATTAAGACTTAATCACTCATGTTAATCTAGGATGAATCAAACCGATTTTTGATGGATGTCTAGCTATGTTACGCCTTTAATCAACTACATTAATCTTTGTTTAATTCTGCAATTTACTATTATAATCTTGTTTCAAAAATCCCCTATTTTTAACTTGAAATTATTGATTACACATTGCATTCCTTGTGAGACAAACCCGGATTATGCCCTCTATTGCATTCTAATTAGGGAATTCGGTTTAATTTAATTGGTTAAGCGACAACACCAATCAAATTTTGGCGCCGTTGCTGGGGAATGTCAATATTAGTTGATGATTTCAAGTCCCATGTATGAATTTTAGTGATTTGGTTCCATTTTCCCCTTGTTTTTCCTTCATTTTGGCTTAATTTAGTAGATTCCTTGAATTGATTGCTTTGTTATATTCGGATTAATTTTTTGTCATTTACTTTCTGTCGTTTAATTTCTATCATTTGATTTCTATCAATTACTTTTTGTCATTTACTTATAGTCATTTAATTTTTGTTATTTAATTTTTGTCGATTAATTTCTGTCAATTACTTTTTGTCATTTAATTTTTGTCGATTAATTTCTGTCAATTACTTTCTGTCATTTACTTTCTGTCAATTACTTTTTTTCATTTAATTTTTGTTCATTAATTTCTGTCAATTACTTTCTGTCATTTACTTTCTGTCGATTAATTTCTGTCAATTACTTTCTGTCAATTACTTTATGTCATTTACTTTCTATCATTTAATTTTTGTCATTTAATTTCTGTCGATTACTTTTTGTCAATTAATTTTTGTCATTTAATTTATGTCATTTAATTTATGTAATTTAATTTCTGTCGATTACTTTTTGTTTTAGCCATTTTCTGTCCCTATTTCTGTGTTGTGTTCCTGTTTTAGTGTGTTTTGGCATTCTGCCAACCTTGTGTGCATGGCGTATTACTCAATCTTCTTGTAGTGATTTATGTGATATTGACTGTGAATTTGATAAAACATTTCATAGCCAAAATAGACAATCTAGGAGAAGAGTAGTCATTAATCCTGTTACTAATCCTGTGATTAATTTTGTTGATAACATGGCTGAGCATAACACAGATCTTAATGTTAATGATCCATCCTTCAACATCTATAACTATGATTAGAGAAATCATACTAATCTGACATATGGCAATGCAGCACCTCCACAACAATATTGGCAACCATTCAAGCAGCCTATGCAACAACCAAGTTCAACATACACAGAACCTGAACCTTCAATTGAGGACTTGGTGAAGCAATTGGCCACTCATACCATGCAGTTCCAGCAGAGGACAGAGGCCGCCATACAAAATTTAGATATCTTGATTGGACAATTGGCATCCTCAACGAGTCAATTTCAGGCCCAAGGTTCTGAAAAAATTCCTTCAAATAGAATTCTAGAACCAACTGAAGAATCTATGCCAGAACTAACTGAACCTCAACTTGAAAACAAACCACAGGCAGCAGAGAAAATAGTCCCTGATTCATTGACCCTAGAATCTGATAAAGTCATTCAGTCCAAGAAGACAGAGGAAGATTTAGTCAAGGAGATCTACAATGAGTTAGGTACTAATTTTTCTGATTGTGTTGGTTTTGATGATTCTGTGCAGGGTCAATTATGTGCTGATTGTGATGGTGAATTGCCATGTGCTGTGTGTACTGAGATCGCTGCATTCTTGAGAGATGAAGATTCTAGTAAATCTGGTTCTACAGATTTTGAAGAAAACTCTCAAGAGACAACCCAATGCGAACTTGACACGGCTGCTATGGTTAACTCTACACCTTTTTCCACTTTGACACATCCTTATTTTAATTGTGCATTTGCTAAAAATTTGTTTAATCATGATCCTACTCTTGTTGTAATGGTGTATGCATGTGGAGATATAGAAACTAATGTTGATAGATTAGGAGATTTCATGCTTCTTACTTCTTCACATGCTAGAGCACTAGGAATTGATCATGTTAGAACCTTGGTGGCAAGTAAATATTTTGATGTTGGTGGAGTGAGTGTGGAAAATAAATGAGTTGTCCAAGCAAACCATATGTCAAGCTATTCTTTGAATGACAAGCAAGAAATGTCGGTGTTTGCCAATTCTTTGCACAAATTTAAGTGTCATATTGAGCCTTGCATAAACAATATGTTGTGTGACACTAATGTATTTTGTAAGGATGACCTTAAGCATGACTGTTATAGGCTTAGATTTGTAGGACATAATTATTTTCCTTCTTTTAGACTTATATATGGGAACCATGGATGGTTGTATATACCTAACAAGATTTTTCATGTTTCTCATGCTTTAGGTAGGATTGTAAATTCTTTGCTGCACATTTCCCTTGGTGACATTTTAAATGCTTACTTTGCTGAATTTTTAAATCAATGGTTAAATGTATTTGATTCTAGTCCCATAGTATTTGCTTCATTATTTCCTTTATGTCTTTATGTTTTTTTATGTTTTTGTGTTTTTTACAATAATTTCAGCTTTGTAGTTTCTTTTAAGGACTTTGTAAGAGTGGTCTTTGACCTAGGTATCTTACTTTGCTTGTTGCAAACATCGTGGATGAGGTCCACTTGCACGATGCAATCTACCTTACCTGATCAGGATATTTCTTTTCTCTTTTATTTTACTTGTCCTTATCTACTTGATATTAATTGTCATATGTTGCTACTTTCTGAAGTTTTTAAATTGAGAAAAATGTAAAATTTAAGTGTGGGGGAGGGATTTTTTGTGTAGTTTAGTTGTTTTATTGTTTTGTTGTTTAGTTGATTAATTTTCTGTTTCTATTTTAATTTTTTGTTTTGTGTCACTTTGCTATTTTCTGTTTGTTCTTGCTATTTTTTTTTTATTTTTATTGTCATTTTTCTGTTTTAATTACCCTCCAATGATGTTTTAGAATGTGAATTTTATGAAGTTGTAAGTTGAAGCAATTGCATTCAAGGTTTATAGCATGATTGAATATTTTGTTTTCATTCCTTAATTTTACATGCTTGATTTTGGATGTTGGATTAGTGATTAAAGTTTGATAGATGCATACCTTGTGAGATTTTGAACCTTTTAATGGATGAATTTAGCAAATATGTCATTCTTTTTCTTTTTAGTGTGATTTTTACTCATGAATTTTGATCACTCTAGAACTTGTTTTGATTCTTTTTAAAGCTGCATTTTCACTTACATACATGAACATGATTGAGGCATTCATTCTTGATTTAGCTACTTTGCCAAATAGCCAACCTTGTATTAATTTTCTTTGATTACCCCTTTGAGCCTATTTGCCTATCTTTGGTCTTAGCTCATTACGTGCCTATGTGAAAATCATGTTGTTACCTTAAGGAATGGGAGAGCATTGGTTCATTATCTTGGAGGAACTCTTATGCTTGTGGGTAATTAATAATGCAAGTGTGAAGGCTGTGAAATTTCTAGTGCAATGTGCAAAGTGAGATGTGAATGAAAAAAAGAAAGAAAAAGAGCCAATTGATTCAATAAAAAAAAAATCAGAATTGTGAAAAGGAAAAAGAAAAGAAAGGAATATGTGAAAAGAAAAGAGAGTATGCTTTACATGTTTAGAAATTGGGAAAAGTTACATGCTTGTTAATTGAATTCCTCTCTAATGCTCTTTTATTCTCTTAGGGTACTTAGGTTGTCATATCCATATTATTCCTACCCTTTACCTTGGCCCTATAACAACCTTGAATAAAGTCCTCTTGATTTGTGTATGCATTTGTTTAAGTAGTGGAAAAGTAGAAGATAAGCAAGCCTATGGTAGTGTATTTCTTCATGAGTTTCATTGAGTGAAATACTTACTTTCTAAACACTTGAGAGATTAAGAGTATATCTTGTGAGAATCTATCATTCTTGACTCATGTTTTTTAATTGAAGTTACCTTAATTGTTAATTTTGGATGTGAAGAATTTTATTTCATGAATGTTGTGACTTCCTTGAATTTTTGAGTGCTCTTCTTGTCTTTGAACTTATGCAATTCTTGAATATCATTGGAAATTTTTAAGTTAGTTAATTTGTTTTTCCTTGTTTCTGAGTTTTGGAATTCTAGTTTGCCCGAGACGTGCAAAAACTAAGTGTGGGGGGATTTGATGAACAGTATTTTTATGTATTAATTAATCCCCATTTTTAACCTCCTAATCCTATTTTGAGCCTATTTGATTGGGCTTGGGTCATATTTCATTAATTAGGTTCAAATTGGGCTTAAGTGTGTTTTTCAGCATTATTAGGGTTTTGACACTATTCTGTATTTTGGGTATATCTTTATTTCTGTATGTCTAAAAATTGTGATTCTTGCCTTGTAGGAAAGCTAAGAGGATTATCTACAACTTTCATTCAGACTTCCAAGGCCAATTTAGACGTTCAGTGGGTCAAATTTAATCCGTAAGTTAGAGTAGAGTTGCTACCGCTGGATCCTAACCCGCATGCAGTGTTTGTACCATAACTTGTACTGTACATGTCATATGGACTTGAAATGTGTTCCATTGGAAAGCTAAGGCACAGGGCGTCAATTTTTATGAAGGCTGGTTCAACAAATTATGAAGTTAAGATGGTCTTATTTCCTTTTGAAAATGGATGATTAGTCTAGAGACCTATATGGACTTAAATGGACTTAAATGGGCTTAACTTCCTCAATTCAGGCCTAATTATGCCCAAACCAAAGCCCATTTGAAGCTGAGGTCTAGAGGTTTAAACTAGGTTAGGGGTAAATTAGGTGTGCATGAAAATTAGGAAATTATAATCAGAGAAAGGAGGCAGAAGAGTTATCAATTCTAGACTAGACTAGACAGTTTTTAGGCAGCTTTTATTTTCTCTCTTGAAAATTCTGGAGCTCTTTGATTTATGACTGCACTTCTCCATTGGAGCTTGGATTTCATGACCATGGAGGAGTAGAATCCTTGTAACCAATTTAGACTCCTGATTAAATTCGATTTTGATTTTGAGATTATGTTCTTAATTGGATTAAACTTAATGCAATTTCTTCTTCTTTGAATTTCTACCTTGCTTTAATCTTTGTATGAATTCATGGAGATCTTTGTAATTTATATGGATATTGAAGTAAGAAATAGAATTTAGATTGATCAATCTTTAATCTGTGGTTAAAATTCAGAGAAGCTATGCTATGCTAATTGATGTTCGATTTTTGGATTAATCACTAATTGCTTAGTCTTTGTGATTACAAGATTAGTGATTGTATGTGATTAATCGAATCCTGAGTGATAACTCAGTAGGAACAATTGATCATAATTAGAGATTTCAGTTGTGATTAAACTCAATTAGTAGTGCTGCATTAAGACTTAATCACTCATGTTAATCTAGGATGAATCAAACTGGTTTTTGATGGATGTCTAGCTATGTTACGTCTTTAATCAACTACATTAATCTTTGTTTAATTCTGCAATTTACTATTATAATCTTATTTCAAAAATCTCCTGTTTTTAACTTAAAATTATTGATTACACATTGCATTCCTTGTGAGACAAACCCGGATTATGCCCTCTATTGCATTCTAATTAGGGGATTCGGTTTAATTTAATTGGTTAAGCGACAACACCAATCAATAGCCTTTACTGTTTTGTGAGATATATTATGTGTGGGGTATTGATTTCATGGGTCCCTTTCCTACTTCTTTTGGTTTTGTGTATATCCTATTAGCTGTGGATTATGTTTCTAAATGGGTAGAGGCTAAGGTCACCCGGATTGATGATTCTCATGTTGTCTTAGATTTTGTCAGGACTCACATTTTCTGCAGGTTCGGCATCCCCAGAGCAATAATTAGTGACCAAGGTTCGCACTTCTGCAATAGGCAAATGGTTGCCTTGTTAAAAATGTATGGTGGGGTGCACAAGGTGTCAACCCCTTACCATCCACAGACCAATAGGCAAGCAGAAGTGTCAAATAGGGAGATCAAGTAAATTTTAGAGAAGACTGTCCAACCCAACAGAAAAGATTAGAGCATGCGTCTGGATGATGCTTTGTGGGCCTATCGGACTGCCTACAAGACCCCTATAGGCATGTCACCTTATAGGCTAGTCTTTAGCAAGGCCTGCCACCTTCTAGTGGAGATAGAGCATAAGGCGTATTGGGCAGTGAAGCAATGTAATTTTGGCTTGGCTCAAGCTGGTTCTCAAAGGAAGCTGCAACTACAAGAATTGGAAGAAATTAGGTTTGAAACTTATGAGAATTCCAGAATTTATAAAGAAAAGACCAAGGCTATCCATCACAAGTTATTAGTGAGAAAAGAGTTCCACATTGGTCAAAAAGTGTTGCTCTACAATTCCCGCCTCAAACTAATGCCCGACAAGCTTCATTCTAGGTGGATAGGTCCTTTTGTGGTGACTCATGTTTTCCCTTATGGTGCAGTTGAGATCAAGAATGAGGAAACCAATAAGACTTTTCCAGTGAACGGACATCGGCTGAAACATTTTTATGAGGGTTTTCAAGAGCAAGTTGTGGAGGAGGTGCACTTGTCTGCTGCCCTCTACGAGACTTAAACCCACAGGCTATTTTCTTTCCCTTTCTCTTTTATTTTTAGCGCCTTACTTTTCCTGTTTGTTTTGTGCTTTGCATTGAGGACACTGCAAAATTTAAGTGTGAAGGAGGGATTAGCCTACTGTGCTGGTTTTTTTTTTTTTTTTTTTTTTTTTTTTTTTTTTTTTTTTTTTTTTCTGTTTTGATGTTTTTAAATTTATGTTTCTGTTTTAATATTTGTGTGTTTTCTGTTTTAGGCGTAGTTTTCTGTTTTGGTGTTTTTAAAAACTTTCTGTATGCTGTTTTCTGTTTTTTAATTCACTGTTTTACTGTTTTTAGTTTCTCTGTTCACTTTTTTCTATGCTTTTAGCATGTTGTTTCACTATTTTCTGTTATTTTACTTTGTTATTTTTGTCATTTAAAATTATGTTTTCCTTTAGGTTTGCTATTTTTCTGTTTTGTTTTTAGAATTTTCTGATTTTTTTCAATTAATTTAAGAGTTGTGAAGAGAGTAGTTTGAAGCAATTTTGATTCTAAAGTGCTACAACATAAGTGGACAATTATCTTGCTTCTTGGATTTAAGTGATATGGCAACAAAATTTGATTTGGATGAGTTAATTCTTGATAGTCTTATAAGCTGTGAGGATTTGAGCCATATGTCATGATTCTTTCTTGTGTGTTTTCATCTATCAATTTGACACTCTAGAACTTGTTTTGTTTCTTAGTTGAGGTTACATTTGCACATGCATGCATAAAAGTGATCAAGACATTCCTTTCTTTGAAATCTTCATAATAACACCAATTTATANATTTGTAAAGTGCAGTAGATTCATTATTCAATGAAATACAATTTACATCAGATGGGTACTCAACTCTCATTCTTTCTTAATCTTTTCTTCATTGTCTCTCACTTTCTCTACGTCTGCTCTCCTTTTCCTTTCTGCATAATTCTTCTTTTTGCTACATTCAGTAGCAATTCTTGAACTGCTTCCGCATTCTTCAAAGTCTTTCATTGTAGAGTTTCTCATTGGCTCAGTCCATCCAAGCTTTTTAGACTAACATTACAATAATAATAATAATAATAATAATAATAATAATTTTATTGCATTCTCGAGTTGTAGCAAGTTGATAGCCAACAGTTGTCATGTGCAATGCTTTATATATATCCCAAGCTTAATTCCATAAGTTGATTCATATTTGGCATATGCAAGTGAAACTCCTAAATATACCATCACACAAACCAAGACAAGCAAAATAACATTAAAAAAAAAAAGTTCTTCAGATTGTAAAGTTGTACTATCTTTTATTAAAAATATGTTTTATTTTTTTTTTTTTTTAGCATTCTCATTTGATATTTTATATTCCTCTTAGTAATGAATTTCATCCTTTTAATTTTATAATTATATCTTATTCTAAATTAATTTTATCCACTTCCTTTTCAAATTTTTATTATATATTTTCATTTAAAATTTAAAAATAATAATTTAACATAGATTTTGATTAAAAATTATAATATAATCAGTAATGGTAAAAGGTCGGCCCAAAACACCTGGGCTAGCACGTCGGGTCAGACCATTGGCTAGCTCAAGTAATGATCTAGGATATTGACAATTTCAAATTAGAATATCCCTATCTAATTGTTTGTATTAATAAAAAAAAAATCATTGCAAAGAATAATAACAGTAAAATGCAAAACAACAAAATTAAAATGAGAGCTAAAATAATATTGTAAACATAACACATCCATAGTTTGAGAATTTTTTGTTCTTTTATTCTTTTTATTTATTCAGATTCTCAAGCTTCCCAACTCCACATTCAAACATCCCTACACACAAAAAATTATTTCAACCAATAGTATAACTCATATATCGGAGTTTGGTTTGCTACTTAATATTATATAACCAAACCGATTGAAAACTGATTGATGCAAAATAGGCTGAAGTTACTGACAATTTATTATTTATGTATTGTTAATTATTTTATCATTTGAAAATTAAGGTTTATTTATGTAATTGGAGGAATTTATAATTGTATTTGGTTCTTAGGATATCTTGTAATAATTATGGTTTAGGAATTTATTCCTATTCCATATCATGGGCGTTAAAAAACAAAAAAAGAATAACCACATATATAACTCAGAATAGTATTTTCGTTATTTCACCGTGCACCTAAATAAAAAGTTCCACTTCTCATAACGTGTGTCCTTTTCCCTTACTTAAGTGTATTACCATGCATACGTATGTTCTGTCGCTTTGTTCTTTTTGTTAATTCTCTTAATTTGTGGCCGTACAGAAGAGATGATGGTGCAAACTAAGCCAAGGATGTGAGGTGCTGAGTGATAAATTCAAGGGACCAAGCAACATCATAAATAATGGTTGGAACTGTGATAGGACCTTTAAGAATCAGAAGTGCTTAAACTGTTGAAAGAGTTTGATCCATGGTTTTCTCCAAGATGGTGCAAGCACATATGTGGCAGTGATAGTATTATATATATTGACTATATATTACAAAATAAATACGCTTAGAATACCAAACGGCCTGTAGTTGATTAATATTGAAGTTGTTCTCAATGCTTATGAGTTTTACGTTTAAATCCAAAGTTATAACTAAAAGTACCCAAAAAAAAAAAGGCTCAGAAGTTAGAATCCTATGGATATGTGTATGTAGCATAGTTGTCTGCTTAGTAGTTTAGTAACATCAATCAAGAGTGTACAAGTTCATGGAGAGAGTGTTTAATTTAATTGGCAGGGCATTCTAAGGGTTTAAAGCGAATCTATGAAAACAACTAAATGATGGTGATAAATTTACGTATTAGACAATTTTAATATTATGATTTTATATTTTTACTTCTTAATATACTTGAAACAACTAAATGATGGTTACATATTTATCAAATTGCAACCATTGCCTTTCAAAATTTTATTTTGTCAGCTTAGGGCTATGACAGTTTTAAGCTGATGGTAAGTACATATATATGGTTTTATGTAAACAAAATGGGGCTTTAAGAATATGGTATGTTAGGGTTGCCAATTGGAGTTATTGGTTCAAACATTATGCCTTAATCTTCAAGCATCAAGATAATTTTTAAACTATTGAAAATTGATACAATGAAATGACAATTCAGTAAAAAAATCCTAGGGCTAGCACTCTGGAAAATTTTTTCTTTTGAATGCATTAAGCCAATGTAGGGTTCTGCCCTTAAGATCGTCCGGGAAATGATTTAGTCTTGATGCATGAAAGTTGGCCCCTACCCTTACTGTGAAAATAAAATAAAAATCATAATTTCCATGACACTTAGAAATTATTTTTTTTATAAAAAAAGAGCCTATGGCCAAAATAATTCCTTAAGCAGAAAATGTTTCAAAACCATCCTATTTGGATAATAAGTTTTGAAAAAAACCCTACTTTGGTAGAAATGCCAATTTTTGTAAGTAGATCCAGGTTAAAAGGGGAAAAAAATAGTCCCAAATATTTGAACAAGAGAAACTTTGAAACAGAGACACATGTGACATATTCAACACAATTTATTTCACCAATAGCAAAATAATTTGTTTTACTAAGCTACCTAGGGATAGCGCTACACCTCTCTCATTGAGGGGGTCCCAACCCACATCCTAAAATTAGTGTCATTGCAACAATCTCAAAAAATCGAGTTATGCAGTGCAAGTCAGATTTTAAAACATTTGATAGAATTTGAGTTTAATGTGTCAAAGAAAATCAATATTCTACACTATTTTTTTCCTAACACTTTTTGTATTGCTTTGTTTATGAATTTTAGTTCAAATTTTTATTTTTGAAATCTTCATAATAACACCAATTTCAATACATAGGTCTTACCAAAACCTCCCCAATAAGAGCGTGGTGTAACACCACCCCTTTTAAAAGAGAGGTAACTGAGCTTTATGCTACTCTTTGTTGAAGGAGAGGTAACTTAACAAACCCCTTTATCAAGGCTGTGTTTTGGGGGCTAGAAGATGGGGATGCCATAATTCTATCAGTCCTTCAAACAAAGGAAGAGTATGAATTTTTTTTTATTTTTGCTTGGGCCAGAAAGGAAGAGTATGTTGAGCCCTGACCAAATTGTCTTACTGAAATTGAAGAGTTTCCCAAAACTAATGCTATGTATGATCTCAATTTTCATTTCACTATTTCACCTTTTTGAATTTTCCCAGAAACCAAATAGAAATAATATTGTCAGGTAAAAATCCAAGAAAAGTAGTCATTTGCCGACACTTAAATTCCCTTTTATGAGGTTCAGATTCAGACAACTTCATATTCAATTTTTGACATAAACATCGAATTCAAAGGAATCACATCGAGATATGGGCTCATTGACCTTAATACTGCAATTTGACAACAAATTTACACAACTATTACACTTTCTAAGTTATTTACATAAATATTACAGTTTTTAAAAAATTAAAAACTTATAAAAAAAAAAAAACAATAGTTGTGCACTAGGGCCCACAGCAGTTGGCGTGTCCCTCTTGTCGCTTTCACCTAACTTTTCAGGTGTGGTAGGCTGAAGGAAGTGACCGTGGGGCCCATCGACTACCAAATGGCATGTCTTGTAGGGACATGCCGGCTCCCTTGCGGCGTGTCCTCACTAAATATGCCAAATAGCATGCGGCGCTTTTCCTTATATCTATTGGCGTGTTCAAACAATTGAGGGAATCTTTGAAAAGTTGTCTAGAGAAGTTGCGTGACTCCATTTGCAAATGGCGTGTCCGAGTTTTATATATCCCTCCTCGGTGAAAAGGAGTTCATTATTCTTAGAAGATAAATTTTCAGTTCGCATAAAAGAGAAATTTTCATTGGTCAAGTTTCTGTTTGGGGTTCTATTCAAATTTTTGTGGAATGATACTTTATAAAGTGTGTTAAGATTTTAATTATTGCTTAAACTTGATAATTGTTTTTGTTTTTTTGATTCTAAGCTTGGTAATTTTTAGTAATATACATTTTTGTCAAAATATTAGTATAAATAAATTATGATAATATTTATATTCTAATTGTATATGAAACATGATATAGTTGGTTTAAATATGAAGTATAAGAATATTTATATTAATTATTGAAACTGTTAAAGATGGATTAATATTTTAATTATTGCATAACCTTGATAAATTAATTTAATTTGTTTTCAATTGTAAGCTCGGTAATATTTAGTAATATATGTTTTCCATTGAAATATTACTATAAGTAAATGTGTACATAAAGTATGTATTATGATAATATTTATATGATAATTGTACATGAAATGTGATATGTTTGGTTTAAAATTTAGTATAAAAATGCTTATCTTCATTTATTACAATTGCCGAGTGTATAATGGAGAACAAGGAGTCACATATGAAAGTGTGAATCTTGTATGCATGAAGTTGAAGCATAAATATAGACTATATAGTCTTAAGGAAGATATACAACGAAAATTGCATCTTCATCCTAATAAAGTGATCAAAAATATCAAATATATATTTCCTATGTCCGCTAACCCATTATATTATTCGGAACTTGACTTCATGATTGATGAGGATGTAATGTGCATGTATGAAAGTCGTGCACAACATGCCAATCTTGGAGCAATGGAGGTTTTTGTGGAGACTAAAACTATATAGCATGATGGTAATGGTTTCTAAATCGAAGAAGCTGATGTAGATGCGCCAAGTTCAATACCTTATTCATTTCAAGGGTATAGTCAAATAGAATTTCAAAATGACCACTGTTATCGGCCACATGTTGACTCATCTAGATTCCATTATGGCATCATAGTTCAAGTCAAATGTTTCAACCACCAGAGAGCCATGATTATGGTTATAATGACCAGTGGTCCAATTAAAATATTGGACACGGGAGGGGCATCAAAGAAAATGAAGCTGAATTGAATAGAGAATGACATGAAGACGAACAAGTAAGTGGTGGTAATTCTCCCATTGATCCTTTAATTACGTCAAGTGATGATGAGGATTACATGCCAGAGGGAGATGAATCGAGCAGTGATGAAGAAAATGAACATAGTTTGGATCTCAATGTGCAACCATTAGGCTATGAATCTGATTGTCCCACGCTATAAATGGTTTAGCCATTGTAGTATAGTGAACCTTTGCCATATTATTCACCCATTAACTAGGATGCCATGCGAATTAGTGATGACACTGGGAGATCAGATACACATTGAGCGTGGGAAAAAGGTGGAAAGTTGTCAATTAGGCAACAATTCTCTACGAAAGATGACGTTCAACTTGCTGTCAAGGAATACACACTGCAAATGTACCATTCATTCATTGTGAAGTAGTCGCACCCAACAACATGGAGAGTGATTTGTCCAAATAAGACTAGTAGTTGTAATTGGAGACTTCAAGCTTGCCAAATGAGTAAGAGCAGAGTATAAGAGATTAGAAAGTATAATGGTCCACATACATACACAAATGACATGATAACACAAGATCGTAACAAGTTAGAAATTTATGTGATAGCATTGAGCATTCATGAGATGGTTAAGGAGAGTCACGATATGTCAATAAAATTGATACAAGAGTGAATATTAAATGAATTTTTGCATCGAGCATTGTACAAGAAAGCATGGTTGGCAAAGCAGAAATGCATTGAAAAATTGTTCAGCAATTGGAATGAGAGTTATAACCTCTTGCCTAGATGGATGACAGCAATGCAACTGTCTAATCCTAGAACCATTGTCAAATGGTTGTTGAATAATAATCAGATGAGCAGTCATTCAAATGTTCAGGAGACGATTTTTCACCGTGTCTTTTAGACATTCCAGGCATGTGTTGATGCATTTCCTTTTTGCAAACCTGTAATTCAAGTAAATGAGACTTTCTTAAATGGCAAATATCGTGGCACATTGCTGATTGCTTCCACACAGGATGGCGATATGTCACCATTGCCTCTTACATTTGCTATTGTGGAAGGAGAAGTTAAAGATGCATGGACATGATTTTTTACCTTAGTTCGTCAATACGTTGTTCAATATCAACAAAATTTGGTGATCATTTTAGATTGTCACATAAGTATATTGTCTTTAATTACAGATGAACGCATGATTTGGAATCCACCACTGTCATACAATTTATTTTGTTTGTGGCATGTCGTTAGCAACTAGAATACACACTTCAAAAATAAAGCTCTGAATACAAAAAATATACGCAGCAAGTATGTATGAATATTTTTATTATAATTGTATCCATTATAGTAGCATATTTAGTTTTAACTTAAAATCTTAATATTCAATTTCTTTTGACTATGATAGGTAGTCAATTTGAGTCCCTTAAATTTAAAGAGTTTATGAGGGATATACAAAGTCGATGTGAAGACAACTGGACATGAAAGTATGTACAAGATCTTGATGAAGCGAAGTAGACTTTGCAAGGAGATACTGATGGGAGACATTATAGCATAATGACAACCAATTTGGCTGAGAATATTAATGGCACATTGAAGGGTGTTCTCAACATGTCTATTACTGCCCTAGTTAAAATGACATATTACAAGTTGAATGCTATTTTCAATAAGAAGGGATGAAGCTGGTAATATGATGGCTAATGGACAACGGTAGACCGAGTATGCAATGAGTAAGATGAGTGATAATTCACAAGAGACGTCATCACATAAGCCTAGATTGTTCAATAAGGATACCAATTTATTTAAGGTGAAGGAGAGGTATAATATGAGAACCAGGACGGCTGACCAAACATTTATTGTGAATCTAAGTAAGAGAAAGTGTAGTTACGGTAAGTTTAAAGCCCTCCATTTGCCATGCTCACATGCAATAGCTGCTTGCGTATCTGCTTTGCTCAATGAATGGACTTATGTGGATCCAATGTACTCCACTCAAAATTTAGTGAACGTGTATTGTGGAGAATTTAATCCTATTGGTGGACAAGAATATTGGCCAGAGATTGAGGGAATACATATTAGCCCCATCCCTGCGATACTTCGAAAGAAAGGTCGTCTTGTTACCACTCGTAGATGGAATGAGATTGATTTGCGGGATTTAAGCAGAACCCGAACAAAGTGCAATATTTGTCGCACGAAAGGGCATAATAGGCGAAACTATCCATATAAAAGAATGCCTGATCCATGATCCATTATAATTTTTGTGCTTGAATGTTTGTAATTTGGATATTATTTAAACTTTTGCTTTTGTTAATTATGTAATCAGGAGTTTATGCGAATAATGTTTAATTATATCAATCTTGAATTTCAAATCCTTAATTATTGACATGACATGACATATAAATACACTAATACTAATATAGTTATAGTCTACTCAATGTAAAAGTCATATTGCATAAGTATACACGTACAATAACAAAGTAATACTACTTATGATGTCAGTCTAAATGCCTGCCAGTCCCACATTTAGTGGCATTTCTCGCACATGGTGGTAGTTCTTCTTAATTAGGTTGGGTGGCTGGTGGTGTCATGTAATCATACATGTCCCCTGATACAAATAGTCTCGTCCCAGTCATCATCGGATCATTGAATAGACATTCTGTCGGAGGAGTCATTGTAAGATCGGTCCAATTTTCTGGAAACACTGCATATGAAGAGGGGCCGGTGTAGGCGTCAATAGCCGATGGGGGAACACAAAAATCAACATCAAAGAAGTTATATACAAGCGAAAGAGTCGCATCATATGCCAATAACATGATATCAATACAGCTCTAGTCATATGTCACATGTGTTGGACCGGGCTGATTAGTCACATGCCTCGAGGAACTAGCCTCATCATCACGATGACCAGAATGTGTTAAACTCTTAACTCTCAAACTCGAACGCAGTCGAGATCTGCCCTGTTTTCTTTTTCTAGTTTGATTTTTGTGATTTTGCCCAAGAGTGCAAAAAGCTAAGTATGGGGGAATTTGATAACACATTATTTTATACTATTTGTTTCTCTTAAACTTAGTCTTTTAGTGTGTGTTTCTAGTGATTTTTATGGCCTTTAGACATGTTTTGTAGATTTGGACTTGTTGGTACTTATAGATTTTTAATTGCTTAACTGTTGAATTCTGACACTACTTACGTTTTTCACCATATCTTTGGCTACAAATGTCTGATTGATGTGATTCTAGTTTCGTTGGAAAGCTGACAGAAAATTCTACATTTCATATGAAGATCCCATAAGCTGATTCTTCCATCTGGATAACTGAAATTCGCATGCAAGCAGTCCAAATTTTCTGCATCCGCCTAGCATTGACTAATTCCTTTCTTTAGGCCTGCCTATTAGACCAGAACATGTTTATTTGGGCCAACATCTGCTTATTGGGCTAGCACACATGACACTAGGGCTTGATCACATTTTTACCATTAATAATTTAGGAAATTAGGTTTATTTTGTATTTAGGAAACTATTAGGAAACCTAGAGGAGGCAGCCAGCTAGTATATATTCTCAAATTGTTGAGGAAAATAAACCAACCAGAACAGATACAAAATTACCTTGAGCAGCAGCTGCCTCCTATTTTCTGAGTTCGTTTTTCTACTTTTGCCTTGTGTTTTAGCCTTTCATGGAGGGCTAAGTTCGTTTGTAATCAATTCAAGAGGAGCCAAACTTGATAATCCAGAGTTCTTGTGCTTCAACCAGGTTTGATTTGATTTAATTTGAATTACTGCTTCTTCCCTTTTTCATGTGATTGAATGGTATTTTAATTGCATGCATGTTTTGTATGAATTTAAATCGGTTGATTAGATTCATAACAGTAATCAGATTGATAATCATACTTTAAAGGTCTTTAATATATGGTTAACTTGGATAATTCGGTTATTAAATTAATTTGGACTTAGTGATATAGAGCAGTTGCCTAGAGTTTTAATTCCATGATTAATTGAATCCTTATTGGTAAATCAGTAGAAATTTTAAGTGTTACTGTTAGGGGTTCCAGGTAACACTTAACCAAGAATTAAATCAGATCTAAGTTATCTTTAGTGAATAAGGATGGATTAAGGTTTAGTTGCCTGCTTAAGTTGATTGTGTTTTCTCTTATTTGATTAAATCCTATTTACTGCTTTCTAAATTCTAATTATTCTGCATTCAACACAAACCCCCCTTATTCTGTTATTGCTTAAAGTCCTACTAGATTAGTTGTTCTGGTGAATTCTTGGGAGACGACACTGGTTGCATCCTATACTACAAATTAGTTACAATTAGTAGTTTAATTTTGTACGGTTCGGCACCCGTCAATCTCGCACAGAAAATGGGAAGAGTCTGAGTTGAATCGCATCATCACTGACCCCATTCAACTTCACCGTGTCACAAATCTGCAGAAAGTTTGCTATATGTCCATTGGGATCTTCTAATGCATTTCCATTGAACTGATTGTGCTGTACTAGTTGAAGCAAAACTGGTTTAAGATTGAAAGTAGCAGCCTGGACAGGTGGTCTTGTTATACTCGCTCCACATCCTGTAGCTGTTGGGATGGAATACTCCATGAGCGTTCGAGGTGGAGGGTTTTGTGCCGCTCTGTTGTTATTATTCTACGGCGGAGGATTCTGGTTTTGTTCTGCCATAATTATCGGTTGTGCTTGTCTTGCTCCTTTAGCTTGCTTGCGAAGTCTTTGAGTTGTTCTCTCAATCTCAGGATCAAAAGCTAATGCACTGGAATCAAGAGTACCTCGCATATACCAAGGTTAAAATAAGATCAACAGTTGAGAGAAATAAGTCAATAGCTAATAAAATATTTGAACCAGATTTACTAACAAGAAATTTAAAATCCAAATTAGGACCTTATTGGTTACTTTTAATATTGCTCAAACACTGTTAATCCCTAGCAACGGCGCCAAAAACTTGATAGAATTTTTCTGACAAGTGTACCGAGTCACACAAGTAGTAATAAATGAGTAGAATATCATCCTCATGGATTAACGAAAGCAACTACCAATTTCTCCAATACTGGTTCTATTTGGAAGAATAAATATTTTGGATTGAAGGCAACCTTAAAATGGCTACTGTAATTAACTAAGTAACAAAACTCAAATGATTACGTAAACAACTTAAATAGCAATTTAACTTGAGATTGATGATAAGAATGAGAAGGTTAGGGGTTGATTTCATTCGTTTGCAAATTCGGTTACTTAATAGACAAAGTAACCTTTGGATCAGTACTGAACTAATCATTCTAGTTACAATTCCTGTGTTGTTGGCTACTTTCCCTAATGTAATTGAACTCAATCCCTTGGTGAAACAATCTGCCCTATACCAATTAATTGCCCAATTCCTTGATACAATTAACTTGTCTAGGTGATTAAGCTCTAGGAAATTAATTCAAGACCACATAACTAAGTTATCTATTCCTAGATTAACTCAATTCATGACAAAATTCACAGAAGCATATTCGTATCTTACTATTCCTAGCATCAAAACGAATCTTTAACCTATTCAAATAGAGGCCAGTCATTCAAACACATTAATAAAGTAAATTCCATTCAACAATAAGAATTGTACTAAAATAAGTTCATTCAGTCTTGAAACCTCATCACAAACGAATTACATCAAACCCCTAACACAAAGAGTTTAGCTACTCATGACTAAATTCAATAGCATTAAACAGATAAAAATCAACATAGGATGAAAAGAAGAAAAAAAACTAGATGTAGATCGAGTCCCAATTGTTCCTCATCGTGCTCTAGCTCCTCTCCTCCTTTTTATTTCCAAAGTACGGCCCCCTAATCCCCTGCATCAGATTCCTATTTATACTTATGTGGAATTAGGTCTTCTCATCAGAAATGGCTCAAACACGACTCTGACACGGCCATGTCTTATTTCAGGACTTGGGCATGTCACTTAAGGTGCTTTCCTAGTCATCGAACACGGGACCAGACACGGCTGTGTTCTTCTCTTGTCTCAACCCGTGTTCCTCAGACATGGTCCGTGTGTCTCCTTGCTCTAGGCGTGTTCTCCATTTGTACACTCTGACTGCTTAACACGGCTTCACACACGGTCGTGTCTGATTTTGTCTTGGCCGTGTCTGTCAATAAGCTTGAGCAGTAGCTTCTGGGGGGTAGACACGGGGGTAACACGGCTGTGTGCATATCCGTGTCCTTATCAAAACTTCGTATGAGACTGGTTTCCTTGCAATTTGCTTCATGGATTGCTTCCAAATTCTTCCTTTTTCCTGATTAAACATCTTGGTACCTGACAACATCAAATCATGGATTAAATACCATGTTTAATGAGGATTTGCTCACAATGCAAGTAGGAATTCAGTATTAAAACATGGTTTTTATAGTCCTAAAAGATAGATATCACTTCCCTTGAGACACTAGCAACACCATCCCTTCATCCCCCAAGTCTAATTCTTTAAGTAGAGCTCTGTGTGAAAGTTAAGTCCTGCCTAAAGTGGCATCTAAGGTAACACATTTCCCCCTGTAATCAAAAGACATCAATAAAATTTTCCAATTCACCTTCATATCCCCCAAAGTTTCTCACCAAGCCATTCTTAGGATTATATCAATCCCTCCCAAAGGAAAAACTTGATAATCTGCGGTCATCTTAACCCCTTGTATCTCTATACTCAACTGTTGACACACCCCTTTTGCTGATTGATATTGCCCATTTTCCAGTCTAATACGGAACTCTGGTGTATCAATAATCATTAGTTTAATTCTTTGAGCTAAGTCTGAGGATAGAAAATTATGGCTAGCGCCTGAATCCTCAATTACCAAAACCAGGTTTCTAGCAATTTCCCCCGTCATCTTCATTGTTCGGGGACGAGAAAATCCCCCAATAGAAGAACATGAGAGATTGAAAACTTCACCTTCAAGCTCCAAGCCTTCTTTCATTTCGTATTCCTGAGTGAAACTGGCATCCAGTAAAGCAAGTTCCTCCTCTAATGGCACCCCCTCATCTTCTCCAAGAATGATGACACAGAGATGTTTCTCTGGGCATCTGTGGGTGGGTCTATATGGCTGGCCACATTGGAAGCATTTGCCTTCATCCCGTCGGCACACATACTCTTGATAAGGTAAGTGGCTACCCCTCTCCCAGTAAGAGGAAGCACTGTTACTGCCATTACCACTCGCTGCTGTCGAGCCCGACTACAACCCTGTTGAACGATGATTTTTAGAATTTGAATACTGGTGGGACTTCGACCCGACGTGCATCTGGTGAGTAAGCCTAGACCCATTTGGCCCGATAGGCCCATAGTTACTTGCCCATTGGTAATTCGATCCTCTGCTCTAACCCAACCAACCCACTGCAATGTCTGACCCACAACTAGTCATCCTTGTCACCTGGCTAACAATATGATTTCCATACTTCATCATCGTTCCACCATGTATATCTTCTTCAATGTCCCTTGCTAACTCAATAGCCCGAGATACATCCTTGGGTTTATGAATTCTCACTCTCCGACGGATGACTTCATCGAGACCATGCATGAGATATCCCAAAACTTGTGCCTCTGGCATCTCCGGCACCAAGGCGACGGCATCCTCGAACATCTGAACAAATTCTTCTACTGACCCCGTTTGTCTAATTGCAGCCAGCAACTCGTAGGGATTCTTTGCTTTCCGACCACCATATCTCCGAATTAATTCCTAGTCCAACATTTCCCACAACAGATTAGGTATTCGTATTCGTAAGCATTGAAACCAACTCACCACAGGTCCTTCCATACACACAAAGGCGAGCTGGATTTTGAGCTCTGGGCTAGTGTTCTGTAGCTCAAAATATTTCGCAGCTCTGGCAAGTCATCCAGCTGGGTCACTTCCATCAAAGTTTGGAAGCTCAACCCGGTTAAGGCCCTTCGGAACTCATCACCCCATGATCCTTCTACATCAGTGGTTCGACATTGTTCCTCCTAATTAGGAGGTCATTGTCCCTCTGTGTCGCTAGACCCAATTCTGCCATCTTTTGAGATTATCAATGGGTTCTTGCCAGTTTCGCGGACATGGGTACGTTAGTTCAACTCCTGAGCTAAACTTTTCATCATTGACTTCATTTGCTCAAATCCATCAGCCATTTCCTCCATCTGCTCCTTCAAAATCTCGACCCCATGGAGTTTTTGTGTAAGCTTATCAATAGCCATACCAGCCCCTCTGAATTTCCCATATGTTTTAGAGAAACCTTCAATCATTTTCTCCCACGATTCAGCAGCTTCGCTAGACCCCACCATTTCGTTTCCAGGCAACAGAACCAAATTGTTACATGATAAATTCAAGAAAGCACAATATAGAGAAAAGAGAACAAGTCACTGGTATAGTATAGCACTAGACACCTCTGTCACTGCAGGGTAGTGATTATACAGTCCCTAGACCTCCAAAGAAAGTAGTCTCTCAATTCCTAATCACAAGACTAAAAAATAACTCAATACCCTTACCTCTCTCTGCCACCCTCCTATAACACCTAAGCTCCCCATGCTTACACACGTGACTAACCCTAACTAACTTCCCCCCACTTCCGGACCACTCTTCTTCCTCCTTTCATACACTCTCAACCTCTTATGCATGCTTGGACCTGCCACAAACTTAGAAGGTCCACCTAGTTCAGGCCCAACAATACACTCTAATTCTTTTGGGCTAACAGATGCAAGAAAAGGAATCTTAGGATTTGAACACACAAGAAAAGATTGAGGCAACTGGGAAGGAAAAGGAATCTTGTTTGGCCTCTTTCCTTAGTTGAATTGGAGTTGTGTTGTGATGGAGCAAAAATAGTGGACTTGCTGAGTTTTATGTAGGTATTAGAACTTGATAGTAGGAATGTAAAAGCTCTGTACAGAAGAGCACAAGCTTATATTCAGCTTGTGGACTTGGATTTGGCTGAGATGGACATCAAGAAAGCCCTTGAAATAGACCCAGAAAATAGGTATGCCCTTAATCTTATATGCAATCCTAGAATAGTATATGCAATTATATCCTCAATTTGTTCCATGTAGAGGAATAATCATGTTTAAGTTACATCAAATGCATTAATTGATGATAACCTTTATTGGGTGTTTGTTACCAGGGATGTGAAAATGGAGTACAAAATTTTGAAGGAGAAAGTGAGAGAATACAACAAGAAGGATGCACTGTTCTATAGCAGCATATTTGCAAAAATGAACAAATTAGAACATGCAAGAACAGCTGTAAGTTGGCAATATACATTTTCTTAAAAACTTTTTGTGAAATTAATGTCTTGTGGCAATGACATTGCACGAGTTCCTCACTGGCTGTTTCCTTCTGACTCTTAAATGCAGAATGCATCAGCAAAACAAGGGCCAGTGCCAATGTCTATTGATAGCAAAGCATGAAGAGCATACCAAAGTTAGAATCCATGTGAATGTCTCTATTTGCACACTTCCCTCCTGTGTGGTATTTTAATGATCTGGAATTTTGGCTTCATGTCTATTCATTTTTAGCATGTATTATGAATAATGATTTAACATATGCAACTAAATAAGTTTAGAGTTCATATATGTTATAAATATGTATATGCTTACATGTCATGTGCATGCTTTCTCCTTATGAATTCTAAGATGCAATTACTATAATTCATATGCATGCTTAAACATGTCATCCTTTTTCTCCTTGTTTATTGAATACATCGTCAAATCTTGCATGCATGCCTATTTATTACCATTCAAATTATGATAGCATATCGATATTTATCTTCATGGATAAGCAAATTCAGGATTTTAGTAAGTGATTTGAATAAAATGACAGGGTATCACAAACAATCTTGTCATTATAATTACAAAGGAAAAAAAGAACACCTGAAATTATAGAAATAAAATTTGCCCAAACTAGTATGACTTGTTAACTGCACTTATTGGTATAAAGTCTTTGCCCAAACTCTATGCAACAGAGTTTTAATCAATCTCACAAACTAGACTTATATTTTATAGAAATAAAATTTCTAATTATATGCTTTTCTTGAATGTTATGTTTCTATTTTAGATAAAGAAGGTATCAGCAGAGGCTTATCTTAGCTGGTAAGCAGCTTGAAGTTGGTCGCACTCTTGCTGATTACAGCATCTAGAAGGAATCGACCAATCATTTGGTGTTGCGGTTGAGAGGTGGAATGCAATTTTTTGTGAAAACAATCACTGTTAAGACCATAACTTTGGAGGTTGAAAGTTCTGATACAATTGACAATGTCAAGGCTAAGATACAGGACAAGGAGGGTAAGCAGAGGCTTATATTTGATGGGAAGCGACTGGAAGATGGGCGTACCCTTATTGACTACAACATTTAGAAGGAATCCATTGTGCACTTGGTTTTGAGGCTTCGCGGTGGTATGCAAATATTTGTTAAGACCTTGACCAGGAAAACTATTACCTTGGAGGTAGAGAGTTCTAATACTATTGATAACGTGAAAGCAAAGATTCAGGACAAGGAGGGTATTCCCCCATAGAAGCAAAGGTGAATTTTTGCTGGGACACAATTGGAAGATGGCTATGTCTATTGTTTTAACTAGTTCGTGCGAGTTTTTGTTATTTACTACAAGTCACTGTTGAATTCAACTTTTATCTTGTTGCTTATATAAAATGTAGTCACTAGTAGACTTTGTGGATAAACTAAGTGATTAGTTCATCAAGGATTATGCTCATGCTGACTACATTATGGGGTTCAATGCCAAGGATCTAGTGTACAATCTTATTATTGCATTTTTCACACACTAATTTGATACTTGAAAACAAAATAAATAGGTCATTTTAGGGAGAAAAAATTCTAACAGTAATAATACCATTGGAATCTTTAAATGAGTATTAAGAAAAAATAAAGAATAATTAAATAAAAAATAAAAAATTCCAACGTTTAATAGAAAATACTATTGAATTTTTTTTAGAAATTCCAATTATATTTTTTCACTGAAATTTCAGTTGGAAATTTTCATTGGAATTTTTTCCTCTTACCCGAGTTCCAATGGTAAATTTCCATTTGAATTTTGGTATTCTAACAATTGTTTCTCCAAAGACTAATTTTTCATTTGAATTCAAAATTTTAACGGAAATTGATAAAATTTCAATGGAAATTTTTTGTTGGAATTCAGATTTTTTTTTTGGTAGTATATAAACAATTCTTTTAGCCATTGGACTAACAATTGTGTTATTTTTAGGAATTTGATACAGAAACTAATTTGTGAGGAAAAGATAAAGTTTATAGACAAGGCAAAGCCAAAAATGATGGTTGATGCGGATACATTTTCAGTGAATGCTAATTTTGTCGAGCCCTTAAACTTTAAGCCCTTTAATATTGATATTGATATGGTGAACATTGATTTTTCTAATTCTACTTATGGCGAGCAAGTATTTCCTCAAAGGAATGAATCTAATAGAGAATTTCATGTCTAGAAATTCGAATATTAAAGTCTGTCCCAGGTGCCAATGTACTTCAATGAAGTTACTCTTGATAAAAAATAAGAGTTCATTGAAGTCAATTTGTAGAAATAAGGGACTCTAAGGTAATGGTGAATACCCCCAAACAACCTCAAGATCTGCCACGAACTTTGATGATTCAAAAGACTCAAAAGCTGAAGCCAAACGTGCCTAAACCCTAAACCAAAATCTCGTGTAAGGGTTTGTTTGAGAGTTTAAAATAAAGAGAGAGAAAGGAGATGAGAGAAATAAAGCTCTCATCTCCCTTGTTTGGAAGACTCAACTTCAAAAAGAAAAGGGGACCAGGGAAGAAGACGCAACCCCCACACTTCTTTTTTTTCTCCATTTTCATATTCCTCTTGATTGGGGGTTTGGAGAGGAAAATTGCTACAATGACCATTATACCCCTTTCTATTTTAAAAATTACTGACCCATATCCTACACAGTCCCGATATCCTCTCTTCTCTCAACAAACCCAACCTCCACGTTGCTGTCACAGATCACCGTCGCAGTCCACTTCCGAGAAGTGAGTTGACTCACTCCCATGTTCTTTCTGCTTCTGCTCTGAAAATCAAGTACTCCTTTCTATTTTATTTTTAATTTTGAAATGTTATTTATGGAGTATGGGTATGAATTTTTGGTGTTTTTGTTCCTGGGAAATTGTGATTAATTGTTTTTTCCTTGTTTTCTTCCTATTTTCTACTACTGGTGATGGTGACGTTAGTGTTCTAGAACAATGTTCTTAATGGAAGCTCATTATTTTATTTTATTTTTGTGTCTTAGCAATTTTAATAAAGTATAATTTGTCATTTTTGAACCCTGAAGATTGTTGTTTTATGAGGTTGAGTCATCCATCAGCAAATGTTCTTATCAAAATATCAAGTTTGGAGTATTTGGTGTCTAACACTTTGAGGATGTGCTAAACCTTAGAGCCTTGATTTGTGAATCACAATAATATGGCAGCCCTGCAGTTGAAGATGTGCTAGAATTTTAGGAGTAAAAGTAAAGGCATTGATGTTGATTGCCTTTAAACTTTCTAGTATTATGCATTTAAAACTTCATTTATATGCTCATTTTATTATATGTTGGTGTTGCTGCATTTTATCCTTTATCAATTTGTATTGAAAATAGACAAAACATCAGGTAATTATGCATGACTTGCCATCAGGTATTATAGGGCAATAGAGATAAAAAATTTGTGAATGGCGACAGAACTGTTGGTGCTTGATATGCCTATCCTGCTTACTTGTTTGTGTTTCATCTCATCTTCATATGGCAGCACTATTGCCCATTCTTATTTGATGGTTTCTAATGTCTGCATGATTTGTCTGATTCATAAAACAACAGATGGCCAAGTTATCTAAAAATATCAGGGAACTAAAGTCAATTCTCTATGGAAATAGTGAATTTGAGTCGGTCTCAGAAGCTTGTGCACAATTGACCCAAGAGTTCTTCTAGGAGAACACATTGTGACTGCCTATCAATTGTCTTCCAAAATTGAACTTGGAGGTGACAAGGAATTTTGAGAGAGAGCTCCAAATATTTGCAGTCAAAGATGTTACCATGCTTGCATCATTGGGGTGCTCGGTGGAATTTGGACATGAAGTTTTATCTTGATGCTATATTGTGATTGCTCAGTGTCAGTGGTTGTTTATGTTGAGGCTATTGGCTTTTGCTGGCCTAAAAGGATGCCACTCAAGTTGTTGAAAAATTTACAGGGCAGCAGGTTCAATCAAGCACCTGATTTCTTGGAGAAAAATATGGATCTTTTGGATGCCTTGATAGCTGGGTAAGGAACTATTGGATGTGTATTATGGTTGCTTGACATCTATCTTAACTTTATTGCATGTAGTATCTCTTCTAGAACTTCCACCAAATGAATAAACACTATTGTCTTGACTAATTGATCACCAAGTTCTGTCACTTCAGTGAACTTTAATTAAAAATTACTGATTTTTTGTTTATATCTTTTCTTGTGTATTCTACTCCTTATTGTGCCTTTTGTCAAATTATGTTTTCCCTGTTACTAATTCTATTATGCTATTAATTAACCATTTTTTTTCTTTAGATATGAAAACACATATATGGCTTTACACTTTGGTACAATGTTGATGGAATGCATAAGACGCCAGATTGTTGCAAGGTAAGGGAAAATGGCCTAATAATTTCATTTTTCATTTTCTTAAATTTTGAGCTTAAGATGGTTAATGGTAACACTTGGAAACACAATCTTTCTATTCAGGTTGGTAGTCTTTGTCAGATAATCTTGTATTTTAAGTCATATACAAGCATTTTTGTTTCCTATTTTTCTATGCATTTGAGCATTGCACCTTGGTGTGATTTGTGCCAAATGAGAAGGGCACTATGTGGAAGGCTCATATAACGAATTGAAAAGCATAGTTGTATAAAAGGTGGTCTAGGTCGTTTCTCAAGCATAACTCTTGTATGTTCTTAGTCTTGATGGTTTTATGTCTAAAGTAGTGTAGTTTTGGTATTTTGATTATGCTTTTCTGCCTTTATCAAGATCTGATAAGAGCAGCTTCAATAGAAGCGTGGATGATCAAAAGGTACATGTTATACTGTTATTTTATTTGTATTGTTTTCACAAATATTTTCCTGCCATGCATTCTTTTAGCTAAATAATAAGAATTCAGATTTAATCATGCATAAATAATGCTTGGATTGCTATATGTTGGTCAACAATTATAAATGGAATGAGAAATGAGTCTATGACAGGGATTGATGAACACACTTTTTATACAATAGTTATCCCTCATACTTAGTCTTTTAAACCTCTTTTGGGCTGAATTGCATAGACTTAGACCTCATTTCATGACTTTGGATCCATTTGTGCCTAATTGCAATTTCCAACAATACTGAGCATTTTATGTTGTCTCTGTGTTTCGTGCATATCTTGAGTTCTGATGTCTAAAAATTCCGACTCATACCTTGTAAGAAAGCTGAGAGAATTGTCTACAACTTTCTTTCAGGGCTCCAAAGCTAATTCGGACGTTCAGAAGGTCATATGCAGCCTGGAAGCCAGAGAAGACATGCTGTCGCAGGATCCTGACCTACATGCAGTATTTGGGTCATAACTTGAGTTGTGGATGTCATATGGACCTGAAACTGGTACCATTGGAAAGCTAACAGACATAGCTNTCTTTCAGGGCTCCAAAGCTAATTCGGACGTTCAGAAGGTCATATGCAGCCTGGAAGCCAGAGAAGACATGCTGTCACAGGATCCTGACCTACATGCAGTATTTGGGTCATAACTTGAGTTGTGGATGTCATATGGACCTGAAACTGGTACCATTGGAAAGCTAATAGACATAGCTTCAATTGCTATGAAGACCGGTTCACCATATTTTATATTTAAGATGGTCTTATTTGCTGTGGAAGTTAGTTGACGGTTCCAGACACCTATTGCCACTTAAATGGGTCTAACTTCCTCATGACAAGTCCAAATGGGCCCAAACCAAAGCCCAATTGAAGCTAAGGCCCATGGGAACAAGTGTACCCTAAGGTAAATTTGGGTGTGCATGTAATTTTGGAGGTCTATATCAGCACAAGAGGGCAGCCGAAATTGAGAAGAAGTGAATTAGATATTTTTAGACAGCTTTTACTCTTTCCTTAGCCTCTAAGTTTTCTCCCTAGATATTTTGTAAGAACTTAGCTTCTCTTGTTCATGGAGGGCTAATTCATCAATCAATCCAGGTTTTGGCTATTCTGATTATTGGTTTTAAGATTATGTGTTGTTGTTATTCATTCAATGATTAATCTGCTTCTTGCTTCCTCTGAACTATTCTGTTTGGATTGTTAAAATTCGAATTTGGATCTTCATGTGTGATTGCTTAATTGCATGTGATAAAAGAGGATTGTATGGTTGATTAATGTTTCTAAGCTTTTGGATGGATTAATCACCTTGGCTGGATCATGGACTTAGGTAAAACTAGACTTGAATGTTTGCTTAATTCATTTGGTCTTAGTTAAAACCGAATTCTGGTTGCTTAACCAGTGGAATCCATAGAACATTGAGAGGCTTCTTGATATGTTTTAAAGGCCAAGAACATGGTTAATAATTGAATGGATCATTAGAAATCAAGGATGAACTAAAATCAGAATCAGTTAAGGCTTGGATTGGTTGCTTTCTCTTAAACTTTACCACTTACATTTAATTTCTGTTAATCACATAAACCAAACAAAACCCCCCTGTTTACATGCTTCTTAATATGATTCACTAAATAGAATAATCCTTAGGTTCGACTTAGGGCTGTCCTATGCTGCAAATAGCTTAGGTAACCAACCTTAACTTAATTAATTTGAGGAGCCTCGGTAGCTCATCTGGGATATGGTTTTTTTGTACACTTGTACTGTGCTTCTCAAATCTTTAATCACTTGGATTAAATTTTAGACATGACTACATATTACATTTTTCGTCTATGGTGATATTTGGTCTCCTGTTACAGCAAGGTAATAATTCATATTGTGATATTTTAGATTTGCTTCTCTTTTCTTGCAACATGTTCAGGTTAGACCATTGAATAAAGTGGAGTTTTATCACACTAGTTGGACCAATATTGAGAGGCTGTTGATAGCAATTGATAGCAAATGTGGGCATAACAGTAGTTTTTCAGTTGATGATGGTCTAGTTTCTGAAGAAGTTTGCCAATACTAAGAGTCTGGATTAGGGCAATGGGGTATTTGTATTGGCATTGCAGCTTTGTTTTGGCCAATTGGTCTGCTCACCTAGTGCATTCGAGTTGTTCTTGACAATAAATAGGCAAAAGGAAGAGCTTAAACATTATAGAGAAGACTAATACAAGCTATAGTTTTATTTTGTGTTTCTGTTTCACTTCTGCATAGGATGTTAATTGAATTAGATGTTTTATGTTTAACTTTGTTACCTGTAAATAGTTTTTCATATATATTATTCTTGTTATCAGATTACCTCAATTTGAATTTTTACTGTTATGCTTAACCATTGTTTTATAACATGTTAAGATCATTTATCACTTATTTGTTGATTAATTTTTTTTTAGAAAAATATTTAATTTATTTTCTAGTTTTATTAATTGATTAGTTTAGAGAGAAAAAGAAATAAGTGTATTATATTATTTAATTTTATATTAAATATGTCTATTTTAATAATAAATGGTAAACTAATAAAAATACTTTACAAACTTTTCCTTTCCTTTCCTCTTTTTTTCTTATTTTAATCATCCAAACAAAAGAGAAGGAAATCCTTCTCTTTCTCTTTCCTTCCTTTCTCTTCCCTTTCCTCTCTTCTCATTTTCTTTCCCCTCACTTCAAACTCCCAAATAGGCCCTAAGTGTGTTCAAAATGTTAGAGCCAAAGAAGCCAGGAGCAATTTCTCTGCAAGAGCAAGGTCTTTCTTAGACATAAAAGAGGAAACTCTAGAGAAAGAGGCAATGGCAAAAGAGATATGGTTTGAACAGTGCAAAGATTTTCAGACCAAAAGAAGAGAATCAAAAAACAACAATTGAGCAAGGTTGCAGTGTGTCCATCAATATGGTGTCGATGCTGCCTGCAGAGTTTTAAAGGGATATCATCTCCTGGTCTAATGATAATGATTATGAAGACAACAACGATATAGAGGTGGAAGAAGTTTCTGAAACAGCAACCAGTTCGAGTTCGTTGGATTTTGGTTTTGCATTCTTTGAGAAACCTATCATAGAGCAAAGGAGGCATCTCAGACCTCTACATATTAAAGCTCTTGTCAAAGGATAGCCAATTAACAAAGTGATGATTGATGGTGGAGCAACAGTCAACTTGATTCCCAGATTGACGTTCTTGAAACTCGGGAAGTCTCAGATCGATTTGGTTCTTACCAATATGTTAGTACTGATTTCAATGGTCAAACTTCTCCATTAGATGGCATAGTTGTTCTTTCTATCATAGTGGGCTCCTTCACTCAAAGGACATTGTTTGTGGTTATGTCTTCAAAAGCAAGTTACAACTTGCTTCTTGGGAAATATTGGATACATGCAGTAGGCTCAATACCTTCAATTGTGCATCAATACATAGCAATATGGAATGAAAAGGGAGAACGTGAGATTATTCCTGCGGATGACAGTCTTTGTTACTTTGAACAATGTCACACTGAGTTTAATCTTTATCTCCCTTGAGTTCATTTGGTCAAAGCCAAGAATTTCAGCCCAAGCGACTATCATTACTACAAGTTAGGTTGCAATGGTTTTGAGTTCATTCAATCAACCGCTATGCCCGTCGAACCTAGGCAATCGCAGTTGTATTACAATGGCTTTACATGATGAATTAGGATCAAGATATCTTGAGCAACCTTGTAGAGTGGTTGCAAGAATATGTAGTCGACAAGGAAATGTTGGTAGGGCATATCGGGCAAATCTTTGATTGCATCATAGATGACAATCTCTTAGGATTCGAAGAGGGGCCTTTAAAATAAGGAGAGAAGAAAGTCAAAGTCCAAGATCCTTTGGAAGAGGTCAATCTGGGAGAGATTGGTGAGAGTCGACCTACATTTGTAAGCAAGTTGTTACATGTGGAGTTCCGAAACAAGATTGTTGGAGTATTGCAACAATACAGGGATTGTTTTGCTTAGGACTATGAAGAGATGTCGAGACTTAGCAGAAACATGGTAGAGCACATACTACCGATAAGGGATGGATTCAAACCTGCGAAGCAGCCTCTGCAATGATTTGCACCTTATATTTTGTTGAAAATAAAAGAGGAAATCAAAAGGCTGGTTAAGGCTAAATTCATTCGTATTGCTAGTACGTGGAGTGGATCTCAAATATTGTTCCTACTATTAACAAGAATGGAAAGTTAAGGGTGTGCATTGATTTTTGAAATTTAAATATGGCCACCCTGATGGATGAATATCCGATGCCAGTGGCAAACATGCTTCTTGATTCTGTTGTTGGCCATGAAGTCATGAGTTTCGTTGATGGTCACTCAGGATATAATCATATTTTCATTGCTGAGGAGGATGTTCCGAAAATGGCCTTTCGATGTCCTTGGTCGTTAGGGACTTTTGAATGGATGGTAATGTCGTTTGGACTAAAAAATGTTGGTGCAACATATCAAAGAGCAATGAATGTAGTCTTTCATGATATGATTGGCAAAGTCATTGAGGTTTACATCGATGATGTAGTTGTTAAGTTAGAAAAAACAAGAAACACATTTGCAAGACCTCGAACAAGCTTTTCAGAATGAGGAAGCATGGACTGAAAATGAATCCTCAAAAGTGTGCTTTTGGAGTTATGGTTAGCAACTTTCTTGGTTCTCTAGTTCACAAGAGAGGCATCAAAATGGACAAGAACAAGACCAAAGCAACCATCGAAACCTCGCCTCCTCTAAACAAATAAAGAATTGTAGAGTCTAATTGGCAAGATCAACTTTCTAAGAAGATTTATTTCAAATTTGTCAGGAAGACTCAGAGTATTCTCCCTTTTACTCAAGCTAAAGGGAGAAAAAGACTTTATATGGGAGGATCAACATCAACAGGCGTTTGACAAAATGAAGAGGTACTTGTCGAATCCCATAGTAATTGTACCCCTGTAGTTGGTAGGCCTTTGAAATTATATTTGTTTGCTTCATTCGACACTGTTGCTTGTGTACTTACACAAGAACATAAATAAAGTCAAAAATGTGGATTTTTACTGGAGTCGTGTACTTAACCCTTGTTGAGCAAAAGTACACTTCTATTGAAAAATTATGCTTGGCTTTATATTCCTCTTATGTGAAGTTAAAGCATTATCTGAAACCAAAACATGTCTATGTGTTGTCGAAAACAGATATTTTGAAATACATGCTTTCAAAGCCTATCATTCATGGCAAGATTAGTCGATGGGCTATTGCTTTAACTGAGTTTTCTTTGCAGTATGTCCCCATGAAAGCTGTGAAAGGACAAGTACTAGCATATTTCTTAGTAGATCATGCGGGACATTTGAATGAGGTGAACTACATTGATTTGAAAAGATGAAAACTCTTTTTCGATGGATCTAGTCATCGAAACGGAGCTGGAGTAGGGGTGATGCTAATATCTCCTCCGAATCAAATAACCAAATTTATGTTATCTTTAGAATCAGATTGTTCAAATAATGAAGTAGAATACGAAGCTTCAATTTTGAGCTTAGATTTATTGATCTAGGCTGAGGCACGATACGTCGAAGTGTTGGGAGAGTCTCAGTTAATTATCGGCCAAATAACTCCTATTCAGATGTACAAGTCCAAATTTAGCTAAGTATTTTATCATTGCATGTCGTCTATTAGCAGAGTTCAATGACGTCATGGTGAAGCACATACCAAGAGAGAATAATTGCAAAGCCAACAACTTAGCTCAGTTAGCCTTTGGATATAAGGTGTCTTCGAAAACCTTTGCCAAGCTAATTGAAGCTAAAAGAAGGTTAGTCCTAGTTGAGCAGAAACATGGAATTGATTGCGTAGAATGACGCAGATGATTGGAGAGTTTACATCAGAGCGTATATGGACAGCCCTTCGATTCTAATCGAAAGAAGAATTTGATTGTTGGCAACTAATTATGTTTTGCTGGATGACGAACTCTTTAAAAGACATGCTAATGGAGAATTGTTGTTCAAGTGCCTCGGACATAAAGAAGCTATACATGCCAAGATGGAAGTTCATGAAGGCATTTGCGGAGCCCAGGAATTGGGCCACAAAATGAAGTGGATTTTGAATCGAAGAGGATTTTATTGGCTGAGTATGTTTAAAGATTGTATTGAATTTGCCAAGAGTTGTGGAAAATGCCAAAAGCATGGGAGAATGCAAAAGGTACCAATGGCTTATTTGCATGCCATCATTAAGACTTGGCCATTTCGAGGTTGGGCTATTGATATTATTGGCCAAATTCAACCACCTTCATCGAAAGGGTATTCTTACATACTAGTGGCTGTAGATTACTTCACGAAGTGGGCCAAGGTGAAAGTGTACGAAGATATCACTTAGAAAGATGTTATTGAGTTCATTGAAGAACAAATTGTTTTTCGATTTGGGTTGCCAGAGACTATCACCACCGACAATGGGAGAGTTCTTATAGGGAGAAAAACCAAAGAGTACGCATAGGAGAGAGGAATCAATTTGTTGAATCAACTCCCTATCATGCCCAAGCCAATGGGCAGGTTGAGGCTATGAACAAAATCCCGATCAACATGATTTGAAAGAATGTAGGACAATTTCCTAAGAGCTAGCACAAGGTCTTGAACCACGTCCTCTGGGCTTATCGGACTTTGCCGACGGAGTCAACAAAAATCAGTCCTTACAAACTAGTTTATGGCCATGATGTTGTTCTTCCTGTGGAAATCACTATTCAATCAATCAAGATTCAGAAACAAAGTGATTTACCTCAATTTTTGATGAACTAAATGAACTTGATGATGTTCAAATGATGGCTTTGGACCATCTTGTGGCTCAAAAACAAAGGATGGCTAAATGTTATGAGTGTTGGCATGAGTTGTGGTGAGAATTGATCTCTAAGAGATCTTAGGAGTCAATTTTGGGATATACCCTTTAATTTAGTTAATTACCATGATTGATGTATAGCCTAAAATAGGTAGTTTATGTGTATATATATTCCTCCACTCTTGCAGAGAATAATCAATGAATACAGAAATATTTTCCATATCAGTTTGACATGGTATCAGAGTAATTGATCATATTCTTTCTTTGACTCATTCCTTCTTCCTCCATGGCTGATACAAAACCCCATACTGATGACACATTTTCTATCCTTGTTGAGCTAACCACAAAAATGACTGAAGTGTTAAGCCAAACTTTAGCCTTAACTGCGACTCATTCTGATCATAATATTGCACCGATTGGCATCAAGTTGGATGGCACCAATTATGTTCTTTGGTCCCAGGTGGTCGAGATGTATATCTCAGGCAAAGACAAACTGGGATATATAAATGGTGGTCTTCCTCAACCTCCTCAAACAGACTCTACCTTTCGACATTGGCAGACCAACAACACGATTGTTAAAGGATGGCTGATTAACTCCATGGACTCCTCTCTTATCAGAAATTTCATTCCATTCTCGACAGCCAAGATGGTGTGGGATGCAGTTACGACTACATACTTTGATTGTAGCGACACCTCTCAAGTGTATGACCTTTGGCGCCGTGTGACCCGCCTCAAACAGGTTGGTGGTTCCCTTGAAAAATACTATATTGATCTCCAAGGACTCTAGCGTGAAATAGACTTTCGTCGACCAAACTCGATGGAGTGTCCCACTGATATCCAACACTACAATACCCTTGTCCATGAAGATCGGGTCTATGTATTCTTAGACGGCCTTGATGATCGTTTAGACAATATTCGGAGTGATGTCTTACAAAAAAAACCATTCCCAACAGTAGAGCAAGCCTATGCACATGTTCATAAGGAAGCTCACCGTCAAGCAGTGATGACAATGAGCAGTCCAAATGAAATACCAAGCACAATTCTCGCATCCAAGAGTTTCCAGCATGGGTCGAAGCCAAACACACTTTCCAAATCTCTCACTTTATAGAGTAGCAAAACTGGTTCCCACTCTAAACAACGAGACTCATCTGATGGAACTAAGTGCTCTCACTATGGAGGTACAAAACATACCTATGACACTTGTTTCAAATTTCATGGCTATCCTAACTAGTGGCATGAGTTCCAGGCTTGGAAACATCGAGATACAGGTGACAACACAGGAAAAGCTACAATAGTTACTACAGAACCACAACTTTCCCTCATTCTAGCAGCTAGTTCCACCTCTACCCATGGTAATGCTCTACTTTGTCCTAATCTAGATGTTGACAGCCATGCTTGGATCCTTGATTTCGGAGCCAAAGACCATATGACATTTGATGCAAGTGATTTCATTGATTCCTCACCTCCTTGGCGCACAAGCATTGCCAATGCTAATGGTGGTTTATCTTCAGTAACAAGGGTTGGGACTGTGATGTTATCACCGGCCCTACCTCTCTCTAATACGTTACTTGTGCCCTCTCTTTCACATAAATTGCTATCTGTGAGTCAAGTTACTAAAGATTTAAATTGTGTTGCACTTATTTTTCCTTCGTTCTGTCTTCTTCATGATATTCTCACCAAGGAGATAATTGGGCTTGGTACTAAGAGGGGGAGACTTTATTATATGGAGGATTTCAGTGTAGGACGACATCACATGCATCACATGAGTAACCTCAAAGTGGACCAAATTTTGCTGTGGCACCATCGGCTAGGCCATCCTTCATTTGGTTATCTAAAACATGTTTTTCCTGATTTATTTTTGGACACCTCATTGTTGGACTTTAAATGTGAGGCTTGTATTTTAGCTAAAATTCATCGAGTTCCTTTTCTGTTAAGCATGAATAAAAGTGATGTTCCTTTTGCTTTGATTCATTCTTATGTGTGGGGTCCATCTCCAAAGTCCACTATTTCTGGTTTCTGCTGGTGTGTGATGTTTGTGGATGGTTGTACTCGCATGACTTGGATTTACTTGTTGAAACAAAAAAATGAGGTGTTCCATGTATTTCAACTCTTCCATAGAATGGTTCAGACCCAGTACTCAACTAAGATTTGTATCCTTCAATCTAATAATGGTGGCGAGTATGTCAATCAACAGTTTCATGATTATTTCCAACATCATGGACTTATTCATGAGACTTCATGTCCTCAGACTCCTCAGCAAAATGGTCTTGCAGAACGCAAGAATTGCCACATCCTTGAAACTGCTCAAGCTCTCTTACTTAGAGCTCACATGCCCAACCAACACTGGGCTGATGTTGTCGCCACAACTGTCTATCTCATTAACCGTATGCCCTCAAAGGTTCTTGAATTTAAGACTCCGCTACAAAACTTGTCTACATATGTGCTAACCATAGTACACATACTCCCACCTCGTATCTTCAAATGTGTTGCGTTTGTTCATCTACATAAGAACCAAGATACAAAACTTGATCCTTGTGCCATTCGCTGCCTTTTTTTGGGCTATGATGTACACCAGAAAGGATACCGCTGCTATGACCCAGCTACTCGGCACATCTATATGACTATGGATGTCACATTCCTTGAGTCTGACACTTTCTACTCCCCTGATCCATCCAATTCTCCTCTTTGGGGGGAGACATGAGAAGAAGAGTCGAATTGGGTTGATAATTGGGTTGACGACTAGACAACTACGCGTTGCAACTCAAATTAACCCTCTAGCGATGATGTTCCTCAAACGACCATAGAAGAGCCATTGATATCTCCAAAAGCTGAAATAGTTGAAACCCTCCCCCCCCCCCCCNCCCCCCCCCCCCCCCCCCAACTCTTTAGTATATGACAACCCATCTCCTGAGAATATCATTGAGGTAAGCTCTCCTGTCACACCTAGCATTTCTAATACTATGGATACTCTTGTTGGCTATAAGCTACCTTACAGGCATAATCGAGATAAGCCACCGAAAAGATATTCTCCTAAAATAGAGGACCACAAATCAAGATATCTGATTGCTAATTATGTTTCTACAAAAGAATTGTCTAAACCCCTCAAGAAATTTGCAAATGAACTATCCTCACATTATATTCCTACAAGTGTTGAAGAGGCTTTAGATGACACTAGATGGGTTCAAGCTATGAAGGAGGAAATGGAGGCATTAAAAAAAATGAGACATGGACTCTTGTTCCCTTACCGAAAGGAAAAAAAACCAGTAAGGTGTAAGTGGGTCTTCTCTATCAAGTACAAAGCTGATAGGTCTGTTGAATGGTATAAAGCAAGATTAGTGGCCAAAGGCTTTACATAGACATATGGTGTAGACTATTAAGAAACCTTTTCACCAGTGGCCAAGTTGAGTACCGTTAGGGTTCTATTATCTCTTGCAGTAAATCTTGATAGGCCATTGCATCAGTTAGAAGTCAAGAATGTCTTTCTCCATGGACATCTTAAAGAAGAAATCTACATGGATATTCCTCCAAGTTATATGAGAAATTATGAAACTAAGTGTGTGTGTGCAAGTTGCAACGAACCCTATATGGTTTGAAGCAATCCCCTTAGGCATGGTTTGGGCGATTAAGCTCGGCAATGAGGAAATATGGCTTTCGAAAAAGCAACGCAGATCATACACTATTCTTGAAACATTGCCAAGGTAAGATAACATATTTGATAGTCTATGTAGACAATATGATCATTACAGGAGATGACTCAAAGGAAATAGCAAGACTTCAAAATCAATTGGCAATAGAATTTGAGATGAAAAATCTAGGAGGACTTAAATATTTTCTAGGAATTGAGGTTTCCCGGTCAAAACAAGGCATCTTTCTTTCCCAACGAAAATATATCCTAGATCTTTTATTAGAGGTTGGACTACTAAATTGTAAACCTACGGATACACTAATAGTGCAAAACAGTGGACCAAGTGCCAACAGACAAAGGGAGGTACCAGAGGTTAGTTGGCAGACTTATTTATCTGTCTCATACACGACTTGACATAGCCTACGCAGTAAGTGTAGTAAGCCAATTCATGCATTGCCCAAGTAGAGATCACATGAATGCAGTAATTCGGATCCTTCGGTACTTGAAGTCATCACCTGGAAAAGGATTGATGTTCACAAAAAATAATCACCTACGAGTTGAAGGCTATACAGATGCTGACTAGGCAGGAGATATCACAAAGAGAAAATCCACCTCAGGCTATTTTACCTTTGTGGGAGGAAATTTGGTTACATGGAGAAGTAAGAAACAAAAGGTGGTAGCATTATCAAGTGTTAAAGCTGAGTTTCGTGGAATGGCTAAGGGTCTTTGTGAACTTCTTTGGCTTAGAAGACTATTAATTGAAGTTGGTTTTGCTCCAAGCTGTGCAATGAACCTATTATATGACAACAAGGCTGCTATAGCTATTTCTCATAATCATGTGCAACATGATCGAACCAAACATGTGAAAATAAACCGACACTTTATCAAACAAAATGTGGAGACCAAGATAATTCAATTCCCATTTGTTAAATCTGAAGACCAGTTAGCAGATGTTCTTACGAAAGTTGTCTGTAGCAGAAACTTCTACAACTCACTTGACAAGTTGGGCATTCAAGATCTCTATGCACCAACTTGAGGGGGACTGTTGGCATGAGTTGTGGTGAGAATTGATCTCTAAGAGATCTTAGGAGTCAATTTTGGGATATACCCTTTAATTTAGTTCATTATTGTGATTGATGTATAGCCTAAAATAGGTAGTTTATGTGTATATATATTCCTCCACTCTTGCAAAGAATAATCAATGAATACAGAAATATTTTCCATATTAGTTTGACAATGAGAAAAATGTCAAATCAAGAAGTTTTCAAGAAGGAGATATAGTTTGAAAAGTTATCTTTCCAATGGGTCAAAAAGGTTGCAAATTTGGAAAGTGATCACTTCTTTGGGAAGGACCAATTCGAATTGAAGCAATGAAGCCTAGAAATGTGTACAAGATAAATTCTATTGATGGGAGAGAGAAAAGGTACAACATTATTAATGGGAAATATTTGAAATTGTATGTTCTACAAATTTTCAAATTAAACAACTGAAAGTTCGAAAATACAACATTCATATCAAATTCTTTTCCCAATTTTCATCAAAGATCTCCTTAAACTTCATCCAGTCTTGGACAAGCTTCTCTTTCTCCTCAGTCAATTTTGATTTGTTCGTGGTTTTCTTTTCAAGAAGTTGCACCTTTGGCCATGAGTCAATCATGAAGGGGCTAGTCCTTTCAAAGGTGGCATTAAATTCATTCATAACCTCTTGATAATTGATTTCCTCAGTAGTATATTCAGAACATTTTTTAGCCAGTTGCTCCTTTAGATTTGTGATTTTCAAGCTAAGCTGGTCTATTCTTTGTTTTGAGTTGTTAGCAAGCCTTTTTTGTTCAACTACCAAGGCCTGTTCTTAATGAAAATGCTTTGTTAGACACTGCTAGTTTTCGATCTCAAGATCAACATTAGAGGTCTCCGAGATTACTTGTTGAAAATGCAGCCTCATAGTTTCAACTTTCTCCAACATGTCTTCAATATTTGCTTTTAAGCCAATCGACATTGGAGGGTCATCTTTTATGGTAGATTGATTCAAGAAGCAAGCAACTTCTTGGAGCTTAAGGAATGTCGTGTCATCAAGTAACACCTCTTCAACAGAATTATGGAGGAAAGACTTTAGTAGGTGAAGTTTTGCCTTGTTCTCCCCAGGATTTGTCGTCAAAACAAATGATGAAGAAGCGGTAAAAGCTGGTGATGGAGTGGGGTGTTGGAAAGATGAGTTTGTTGGCTTGATCAATGAAAAGATGTCATCACCAAAATTGTTCCCCAAGATGTCCTTATCAGTCAAAGCAGGCTCTTGAGAAGGGTTAAGAGCAACTGGTGCACTTTTAGGATTTTTCTAGAGAATCACATTCCCATGATCCTGCAAAAAAGAAAATGCAGTAATTTTCCTTTCTCACAAAGGAGGAATATCAAGTACAACGCCTTTCAGGAACTTAAGTATCATACCTTTGGGAGTGTATGAACTCCCTTTGAAGTAGCCTTGTCAAGGTCCTTGTTGAGCTTATTAGGAAGATTTGTTCGAGTTTCTTGTTCATGACCGTTCTTTGATCTTGAAGTATTCATTTAAACAAAGTTGGCAAAACGAAGTGAATTAGATTTCAAAAAATACAAGATTATCTCGAAAGGTTCAAGAGACAAGTTACCTTTTGAATTGGTTCAATTATAAATTCTTGTACGAATTCTTGGTTCGTTTCTATTAATTGTGTAGGTTCAAATACTTTTTTTCCAAGGCTCACAATGAGGGAGGAATAGTTGATGTTCTTTGTTCTCAGTTGTCAAAGTATTCCCTTAAAAAGCAAGGTGTGGATTTAGAGGTTTGGCTTGCACCATTTCTGTTAAAGAAAAAAAGGTACAAGATTTCAAAGAAAAATACTTGTTTGCGAATCATCCTCAAATTTGTTGGAAACTTTCATGCTAGTACTATTTGTAGCCAAAGTTTTCCATCTTCTTCTAGTCTTCTCAGGAGAATCCAAGGATTTGGATTTTCCAGGAGCTTCATTAGGCTTCTCATAAGAAAGATTCAATGCTTGTTTAACAAGAATTTTTGGTTGTTCAACATTTGATTCACCTCAATGCCTAGCAAGTTTCGCTTTGATTTCTGCAATCAAAAGTGTAGAAAGAGAAAGAGTATGTTGGCTCAATGTGGAGGCACTCTTAGTTGTTTTCTTCAGTAGTTGAATAGGGAGATTTGAAGTGGAAGAGGTATCCTTTCTTTTTCTTAGATAAAGGAGTTTCTTCTTCCTCATTGTTGTCTTCCTCAAAGGAAGTAACAGTTGGAGTTGCAGACTTGGAAGCTTTTACCTTTTTTTAAAACAATGTTATGTTGCAAAGCTATGAAATCAATTGGGTTTTCACCTAAAACTAGAAGTTGCTTGAACACTGTAACGAAATGAAGCGTTATGGCAGACAATTTTAGACATAAATTAAAGGCAATGCTTTTAGGTTTTGGAAAAATGATCTCCTTTGAGAATGCTACTATACTTCCAAGATCAAAACTAGTTGAGCATTTTAATCTAATGAAAGAACCTTGCTTTCGAATGGAGGAGCACATGATAGTGGCATACCTCTTTCACCATCATCATAGACAAGCTTGCAAAGTATGGTGCTCGGTGCTTCAGGAAGAGCAATCATGTAAAAAAAATTCCCACCAAGTGACAAAGCTTGTAGAATAACCATCTGTGAAGTCAAGAAAATGAAATTTGAGTTGATCCATGGAGACGAGATCCTCTACTAATGCTTTTTTTTTTTTTCAGAGCTGGTTTAGAAGGGAAGCTTTGTTGCATATAATCCTTGGTGCATTCTTGAGGCAAGTAAGGTAATCCTTGGTCAAGCCTAAATAATCTAGAAACAAGACATGGAAAGTAGATTTCAAAGTTTAAGCCTGCATATTCAGGTATTCCACAAGGAAGTCTTCTAGGGTACAAAATTTAACGCAAAATACGTCGCAATTTCTTGAAGCCATTAGGATTAGAGTTCTACAATCTCTCCATCTCAAGTTTTGTTCCCCAGTTATTCTTGTTTCAATTTTTTTTTTAAGATATAGAAAGATGGTCTACGGGAGAGAGTACTGAAGAAATACAAATAGTGGACAAAAGCTTCAAGGGAACAATCGTCTTGGTTGCAAGTTGTTGAAGTCACCAAAGTAATTCCCCAAGAAGCACCATCATTGGGTCTTTTGTACTTGAAAATCTCTGGAAAGTAAGCTGCTATCCACAAGTGAAAGATCCAAAAGGGTCCATTATAAGTAATGATCTTGCCCTTATCTTGGATATCCACTTTTCCACCATTCAAAGATTGGTATAAATTAGCCAGAATGAATGGAACAAGAACTGTCTTCCTCCCAGTTGAAGAATCTTTGCCAAAGGAAGGTGATAAACCATATTTTATTTAGTGCTTAATTTAATTGGATTATTATCATTAAATCAAGCATTAAATGAGGCAATTGTTATCACATAAATTTGAATTTCGAAATTGGAAGAGTCCTCTTGGGAATTAAACTCCAATTTTGAGTGATGATCATGTTTAGATGGTGATTCGAAGTCCATAGTCAATAATCCTTTGGGATAAAAGAATTAACTCAAAGGCTGCTGAGAGCTATGAATTAATTCAAAGGCAATTATGGGCATTTGAAGGCAGGGAGAAGATAGTCATGTGCAGATTGAGAAGGAACATGCACTAAAAGCACGAAACGTGGCCAATACTTCGATTGTGGTTAAAAGCCATTGAGAACGTGTGCTAGAAATACAAAACATGGCTAAAGTTTGCACATGATTGAAAGACATTGAGAACATGTGCTAGAAATATGAAACATGGCAAAAATTTTGCACGTGATTGAAAGCCATTAAGAACGTGTGCCAGAAATACAAAACGTGGCTAACAGTTAGATCATAGTTGAAGGCCACTAAGAACGTGTGCTGGATATGCGGAATGTGGGTGAAGTTCGCACGTGGATGAAAAGCACTAACGCTGTTTGCTAAAAGTGAGGAACGTGTAGTCACCATGATTCCCATGACTCGGTTTAAAGTGGTGTAGAGAACGTGATGTTTCAGCTGTCACACATGCAAGGGAGCAGTTAATTCAAATAGATAGGTGTCTTGCATGCAAACAGGCAGAAGAGTCTATAAATACCAAGAGATGGCTCAGAGAAAGGACCCCCAATCCAATCAATCTCAAACATAAAAAATTACCCTTTTTTTTTTATTTTATCTCAGTCTTTACTTCGCCTTTCCTAGGAGTAGTTCTAGTTGTAGTTTCTTTATGCACATCTACATCAAATTATTGTTTGTTTGTATCATTGCTAGTACTCCATGTACCATCTACATCAAACCTTTCTCCATGTAGTTTCTTTAGAAGATTGAGATTTTTTCTCATTTCATTTAATAGTCTAAGATATTGATTGGTTCATAGATTGAATTTTTATACCTTGGAATCACAAATTTAGGAATGTCATTCCCAAGAATGTGACTCTAGAGAATATTGCAATACCTTGTTACTCTTGTGAAAATGAGTGGTAGCGCTAGCCATCGGCAATGATGGGTAACAACTAGTAGTTGTGGCATGTGGGCCACAAAGGTTGGGATGTTGGATTTCCATCATTTGGCAAGTTGGTCCAAAACTTGTTATCGAGAATGATAAGTTCTTCATAATTTGTTTACAAAATGTGTATCAAATATGAGAATGTAATATTCACATGTTAGCATTCTTGAGAATGTTTTTGTATTCTATGAACCAAGCATCAATTTGAATATGCTCAATTTTGGCTTTTTGAGAAGTGTAAATATTGAGTTAATGATTGAGTAATGATACATACACATTTATTTATTTATTTACATTTCTTTTACATATATATGCATCACAATAGTTAAATTTTATTAAAGTTAATAAAATTAAAATTTGACTTAATTCACTTTTTTTTTATATATATATATAATGTTATGCGATAAGTGAACGCAAGTGCACATTATCATTAACAATTAATAAAGAGTGAGTGAGTTATCGTCCCATGAGAATTGATGGCTATTAAATACCAAAATTGAGTTAATCTCAGTTTTATCTAAATGACTATTAATTAAGAGAAGTGAGAAATAAAATGAAAGCAAGTAAAATCAAGATTCAACTACGGAATATAGCCTAGGATTTCCAATTTCACCATAACTAATCCAAATTGAATTCCTTATCACATTAATCTAGAATTATTCTTCTAATTGATAGTCAATATTTCCTAATCTTTTCACTGGCCTCTCCCAAGNCAAGTAAAATCAAGATTCAACTACGGAATATAGCCTAGGATTTCCAATTTCACCATAACTAATCCAAATTGAATTCCTTATCACATTAATCTAGAATTATTCTTCTAATTGATAGTCAAGATTTCCTAATCTTTTCACTGGCCTCTCCCAAGGTCTAATGAAAACATCCCTAATTGCTAATTCACTATATTCCTATGTGAATTAAAACAACTAGAAATTTGTTAAGTTCTATGGATCCCATGTAGCGACTACACAGACCATGGAGGTATATTCATATCTCACATGCAATCTATGGCATTCATCCCAATGAACTAGACACATAAATCTTCTTCTAATTTCATTATGATTAACCCAACATCTAATTAGTGATCAGTTAATTAGAAGCATTAAGCATACATAGAGATGAACACTCAATCAGAGAAAATAATTCATAGATTAATTTGATAGAAGAAAATCAAAACATCATAGTTAGGCTACATCGTAGCCCTAAAAAAGGAAATTAGTTTATACTGAAAAAGTAAAACATCCTAACAAATATTCTAAACATAAGTAAAGAAAAGATGAAGAAGAAAAACTTGTGTAGAAGATGAATCCGTTGCCGTCTCCTCCTTCATGCCTTGCTCTTCTCTCCTTCAATTCTAAACTTGTGGGAACTTGTGAGAACCTTAATCTAGTCTTAAAATTACCTATTTATAGGTCCTAGGAAGTCTAAATACATTAGGAAACGTTTTTGAGTAAGGAAACACTGAAAATCAGATTTTTTTTAATGCACGTGGGTGCCTAGGCACTGGGCATGGGCGCCTAGGCTCTGCTAGTTCTGGCAGGACTTGCATTTTTGCACTAATGAGTCCCTAGTGCTGCCTTTGGGTGCGTAGGCCTACTTTCAACTTGCAACACCAATTTTCTTTGTCAGGTTGCCTAGGCGCCCTGGTCTCAGCCAAGACACCTGATTTTTCTCTTTTTCAGCCTTTTAATATCACTAACTCATACCCAATTGCCATAGTTGCACTCCCTATAAAATAAACTAAAAAAGTATGAGAATAAAATCGATAAATACCTCAAAGACTAACTAAATACCAAGTGAATGATATCTAATTCCTAGATATAAAATCCACTCATCAAATACCTGCCAAACTTAATATTTTGCTAGTCCACAAGCTAAAACAAATAAATAAACAAGAACTTAAATACATGATGAGTGACAAGTTAGTTTTACTAACCAAACATGCCTAAAAGATAACACATAATCATAGCTCAAAGAGAACTCAGCAAATCATGAATGTGTAGAATTTCAATTTAAGTGCAAGAGTCACCTTACTTATAATTCCTTGGGTGTGTGTATGTATAGCCCTCTACACCTAAACCCTTGCAACTCAAATGAGTTTATAATAACAAGCACATACAAATAGATCTCTAAATGAGTAAATTGAGAATTTCATAAGCTTGTAGACTACTTACAACACCAAATATCAATGGACTTTCTTAAGCTTGTAATGTATGGCTAGGGTTAATGTAGGATAAAAGATACTAATGAGGCTCAAATCACCCATAACAACCATTCTAAAACGTAGAGCACCAATTTTAAATAACATCCCCAAACTTATTATCAACATTTAACTCATCAACCACTTTTTGTTTCTTTTTCTCTTTTTCACTTGTTTGTGCTTTTTCTGCTTTTCTTTTTTATGATTAAGTTACTGTACCTTCAAACTTATTTTCTTATTTAATGATTAATGGGTGTGGCATTCTGATTTCTTATCTTTTCATTCTATTTTTTTCTTTTTCTCATCATTTTGCTACACAAAGAAGCAACAAACTACTTTTCTTAACTCCACCCATCCTCCCAAATGTTTCCATAGCTCTAAAATATATTTTTCCTAGAATGACCATATGCTATGAGTGAAGGGAAAAAGTTAGGAAAAGTATTCAAAGGCTAGGATAAATTTTGGGTGATAAAGAAAAAGGTTCAATTAGGCTCAATGAGGTATGCTAAGGATAACAATTCATGCATAGGTTGGCTTGAAAGGCTCAATCATAGGATGGCCTAAATCATGTCCCTAATGTTGTATAACCTAGGATAATGCCTCAAGTAGCAATCAAGCAAGTTCTAGAACTCTACTAGATCATATGAAGTACTAATCATGTATAAACATTATTTAACTCAAGCAAAGAAAATTAAGGGTTCAGAGCTATGTGCTCAAAGTGTCAAGGAACTACAAGCTAAGTAAAAACCCACACAAGAATCAAGCACACACACAAACACAACATGCATCATTTTCCAAGAGCCATGAACAGTTAAGATTACTTTTATCATTGGCCCTAGGATTTCAAACTTCATTATCACTCAAAACAACATAAACTACAATAAAAACTACTAAATAAACAACCTAAATATAAAGAAATTAAGGGCAAAAGAGTAAAAATTCAAACAAACTCCCCCAAACTTAAAATCAACATTGTCCTCAATGTAAAAGAAATAAAAGAGAAAGTATAGAGACTCCCCTGGATAGAGGTGGATCAATGCTTGTTTGGATGGCAAAGAAAGCTGAAAATCTTGCCTTTTTTGCAAAAGAAACCCCCTTTTTTTTTAAGAAGGAGGTTGGGTGCCTAGGCTCTCTATTATAGTGCCTAGGCACTCTAGCCTCTGTCCCGAACCATTTTTCAGCTCAATTCTTCATGTTTTGAAGGACAAGGACCCCTAAATTTGTTTAAAGCCTTGAAATAAAAATTCAAAAGAGAAAATCCATCAAATGTAAGCCTAAAAGGGAAATAAAAATTAAAACAAAAGCAATCAAAAACTAAGAAAACTAAACAAAAGCAAAGAGAAAGGTTAAGAAAACTTGGGTCGCCTCCCAAAAAGCACTTGTTTTATAGTCCTCAGCCTGACTATCTCTAAGGCAAGTAAACCGAGATCCACAAGGGTGGTTGAAGACTTCTAGAACCAATGTATGCCTTGAGCCGGTGACTATTCACTTTTAATCTTCGATCATTACTGAAGCCTTTATGCCAAAGAGGCTTACTGGTGTTGAAGGAAAGTAGTTGCTCATCCAGAAGGGTCTCTTTAGTATGAGTCTTCACCATCTCTTGCCTCTCATGTGGCTAAAATTGAGACAAGTGATCAGCCACTAACTTCTTGGTACATTTCTTGTCTTTAACCTCTAAATCAGGTGGCTTTTCCTTATTAAAGGCCTCTACAAGACGAGCTTTAAGTGGATCCTCCAGATAATTAGCTTGCAAACTTTCTTTAATGCACACATCAATAGTGTCAATTTTAAAGCACCGATTTACTTCTTTCAATTGTTTCATTGCCTTGAAGACTTTAAAAACTTGATCACCCTATACTTTTAAAGTGAGTTGCCATTTATGCACATCAATTGGAGCTCTCCTAGTTGCTATGAATGGATGACAAAGAATGATCAGGATTTTTTGGTCCTCTTCCATGTTAAAAACATTGAAATCAGCTGGGAAGATGAACCTATCCACTTTCACCAACATATTCTCAATTCCCTTTGGATACTTGGTCGATCTATCCACCACTTGCAAGGAGATGGAGGTTGGTTTAACTTCTCCTAAACCTAGTTTCCTGAAAATACAGAGAGGCCTTAGATCTATGCTTGCACCAAGGTCACAAAGAGCTTTATCAAAGAAAGAATTTCTTATAGTGCAAGGAATAGTAAAACTCCGTGGATCCTCGAGTTTAGGAGGCAACTTCTTTTGCAAGATGGTAATTGACTACTCAGTAAGTGCAATAATCTTATATTCCTCCACCTTCCTTTTATTGGATAAGATTTCCTTCAAAAATTTCACATAGCTAGGCATCTGCTCAAAAGCATATGCAAAGAGAATGTTAATATGCAATTTCTTAAACACATATAGAAATTTAGAAAAATGCTTATCCACTTTTTTTATTTTGGAACCGTTGGGGAAATGAAATGGGTGGCACATATGGTGGAGGGTTATCTAAGAACATCTTAGGTTTTGGTTTATCCACCTCTTTTGTAGGGGTTACTTTAAATGAATTAAAAGACCCATCTTCCTTTGGCTCAGTTGGCTTCTCACCCTCAACTACCTTCTTTTCAGGTTCCTCCAAGACTCTACCACTTCGAAGGGTTATAGCATTTACATGCTCCCTTGGATTTACTTCTATATCACTAGGCAAGGAATCTTGCTGTCTGGTAAAGAGTGTTCTAGAAAGTTGACCCATCTGCACTTCTAGATTGCAAATGGAGGCAGCAGTCCTTGCCATAAACTGAGTTGTATTCATAGTCAATTGGGCAAGGGCATCCTCCAAAGATACCTTATTTGGTGGGGGCTATGGTTGCATAGGAGGTTGAATTCTAAGTGGCAGCCTCACCACACTTTGACCGTTTCTCCATGAAAAATTTGGATTATTGTGCCATTCCTAATTGTATGTGTTGGAGAAAGGGTCATTATGCTTGTTGAAGTTCCCTATAAATTTCACTTCCTCATGTTATGATTGAGCAAAAAGGTTGCCAACTTGGCACTCTGTACTGGGGTGAGCTCTATTGCAAAAAGAACATACTTCAAGTGGGGTGAGGATGGCATTCACAATCATAGAACTCCTTATGAACTCCAAATGTCTTCTTTAGTGTGGTCCTTTCAACAGACCACTAGTAAGCATTAGCCATCATCTGTTCAAGCAATTCATAGGCTACTTCATTTTGGAAAAGATCCTATTCTAAGGCAAACAAATTAGGATCAAAAGCAGTGGAAGCTTCATTTACTTTGAGTTACTGATTTTTGCTGTTATGGATTTAGCAGCAGCGAAATCTCGGTTTTGAAAGGTGTTAATTTTCATTGTTATAGATTTGGCAGCAGTGAGACATCAATTTCAAAAACTATTAATTTTCACTATTAACATTTATTCTTCTTATCTCTACCTTCTTTTCCGGATTCTCTGCAAATCAACCTACAACCTTCTCACCATTAAATTCAGAAATTCAACCTCCATTATGAATAGCAAATAAAGGGAAAAAAAATAGAAAGTACAAGAGAAGAGAAAGAGCGAAGGGAGAGTGTAAAGAAAAGAGATAGAAGAGGAACTTCAATATAAGTTGGAAAAAGAATAGGAATCAGTAATTATCAAAAATTAACAATGCAAAATTAGATTTTTATATACAAAAATTGATTAAAAAAATTGCTATATGATCAACTTAATAGAGGAATTATACAATTACCCAAATTTAAGATCTTCAACCCCTTTAAAGCCATCTCCATCATTGTCTTCTTCATCCTCACACTCATGAACAAATCCAACTAGAAGCAATTAATCCTCCAAGTACCTCTACAAAAACCCCCACCCTTTCACTTTCACTCAATCTATAGTACTCGTCCTCTACAACAACTGCTCGTTGTCACCGGAATCCCACACAAATTTTCTCCAAATATGACGGCAAAGGCAGAGCTCAACAGTAGAAACGAACAAGAGGAGGGCACACAAAACTATAGCAATTGGTAGTGCATACACATAGGGCTCAACTCTTCAACCAGAGAGAGAGATAGATAAATGGAGTAGAGCAGGAACCATAAAAATTGGGCACTTAGTTCAGCTTGCCATTGCTGCCCTCAACGCCACCACCCTTGCCGTTGTCGATTGAGATGCACTGTTAATTAGGGATTTTGGGGACTTAGAACGAGGGCATGCGAATGGGAGAAGGGAGGGGCCTTCCTCAACCTAGACCAAAATGACAACATTTTTTGGGTTTTTTTTTTCTTATAAGGTTTACATAAGTTAGTGCCTAGCTAGCATTTAAATTTACCACCTCATCACTTAACGTTACACTTGGGTAATTAACGGGGCCACATTATCATTTTCGTCCACGTTTAATTGATGGGAGTAATGGTGGACCATTTCTTAAGGAATCTTGGTATTGAGGACCATTTTGTTACAAATGATGTTTGAGGGACGATTTTGTTAAAACCAACATCTTACAAGGACCAAAGTTTACTCTTTCAATAATCATAGCCATAAGTTGCTCTTTAGTAACGTTGGCTTGGGGATTAGGCTCACGTTTCTTGTAGCTACATTTTCTTTTTTAGACAAAATGTCCATGCTTGCCACAAAGAAAACATGAAATAGGTAGTAAGGGTGGTTCGTTGTGCTCTTGAGTGAAGTTGACCTTGTTATGATATGGGCTTTTTTTGAATGATTTTTTCATCCTTTTTTTATATGGCTTCATAATAACATTTTGATTGACCTTTGGGCAAAGAGTCACTAGTTCCAAGAGCATGTACCTTGTTGGTAGTTGTGGAACTATCATTTCTATTTTAAGTCATGAGCATGTCTTGTCTTCTAGCTCCTTCCTCCACTCTAATGCGAGTGATCAAACTCTCCAAGCTTGTTTCCTTATGCTTATGGTGAAGTGTCTTTTAGAACTCCTTCCATGATTTTGGCAACTGGTCAATGATGGCCGCAACAAGGAGATCATCTTCTATTTTTATGCTTTCCGATCTCACTTCATATGCAAGCATTTGGAACTCTTGAGTTTGCTCCACAATAAAACAATTATCCACCATTTGATAGAGAAAGAAACGACTTGCAACATATTTTTTTGCACCAGCGTCCTCCTTATCATATTTTTTTTTTCTGCAAGGCTCTCCAAATTTTCTTTGCAATGGAGTAAGTTCTTTCATAGTAATCATAAAACTCATCAGATAAACAATTAAGTAAATAATAGTGATGAGAATCTAGGAAGCACTCACAAGGATCCCTTGCAAGGTCCAATCACAAGAGCTAGAACCAAGAAGATGCAAGAGAGTTTGAGAGGTCTAATAGAGAATATTTGGACTCAAAATTCAAGCCAAGAAGCAAGGATTGAAGAAGGGAAGGTTGTGTGCCTTATCCGAGTGCTAGAAGGTTCAACCGGTGAAAAGAGGCAGAGACAGGGCGCCCCAGTGCTTTCCAGGCAAAGGCTAGGCGCCCCAGTGCCAAGAGGTTTCCTTCTCTACATGTTTTTGTTCTTCTTGCTTGAATGGACCTCGAATTTAGCCTATGTTGAGCCCATTTTTATTGTAGTTAAACCTATGGTATTTTTCCCCTTTAATATTGGGTTTGTATTAGGGTTTTGGGTAATTTTAGTTGGTTAGGCCCATTTATCCAATTAGGTTAATTATGTTTGTTTTGCTTTAAAGGAAGACCATTGTAGACACCATATTTTGTCCGGAGGTGTTACACATTTTTCAAAAAAAAAAATGAATTATTTTGAATTACTTTTATTTAAAATTCAAAATTTATGTTTTCAAATAAAAAAATATGATTTTGAGGTCTTTAAGGCTTCTTTTAGTTATTAAATCAAAGTTTTGGTCTTTGGACATTGGCCCACTTTATGTTCACCCAAGTTAGAAGGCCCTTTGGCCCTTTTTTTTAAATGAGTTTGGGGCCTCTTGGCCCATTTGATTTTCTTTAAATAACTTTGTTTGGACATAAAGATTATAATTTTCTGGGTTTTTGATGATTTTGGATCGAAACTCATGTTTTGGGCTTGGCCCTTTTGCTAAAACCCTAGTTTGGGAGCCTTTGGGCCTACTCTATTTTTATTTTCTAAATGTTTTGGTCCAATTAAATGAAAAATAATTGCTAGACTATTTAATATGTTTGAGGTTTTATTTTGGTCAAATTGGACCAACTTAGGTCTAAGGTTGAGTCATTTGGGCTCACTTTGACCTAGTTTGATCCAATTGGCCTGTTAAGGTTTAAGAAATATTCCCAAATATAAGTGAAAAGATCTAGCCTCAAGAAAGTTTCATAGAAGTTGTTTGTGCAAGGTAATTTTGAGGAAATTGCTAATGAGGGCTTCTTAACCTTATTTTTGCATGAAATAGAAATAAAAATTGGAGGGGCTGAAGTGTGTAATTTGGTTAGGGTATTTTGGGGAAGAATTTATGAATTTTTCACATGACAAAGCTAAAGGAAAGTGGGAAGAATGTGCAAAGGGGTAGGAAATGACCATTTTACCCCCAACTTGCTCCCCAAGGTGAGGGGGTTGATTGCTTAAAAGAAAAAATAGAGAGAAAGCCTCTCATAATATGCTCTCAATGTGAAAACAAAAGGGAAGAGAGAAGATTTAAAAAAAATATATCAAAGAGAGAAAAATTAAGAGAAAAGTTGAGTGTTCTTGAAAGTTCTTAAAATGTTCTTGAGTGTTCTTCATATTTTTGCATAGAAAAACACAAAATCAAGAGTGGTTTAAGCTTCTTGGAGTTGGGTTCTACACTTTTGAGCAAGGAAGATGAGTTTTCTTGAAGAACACTAGGTAACATTCACTCCTCTCTTTATTTATTGTCATTTTCTTGTTGGTTTTTGTTTGAATCCATGTGAAGTGCATGTTTTTCATAGTTTTCCTTTTGAATGTCTCCATTTCATTTTGATTTCATGAGTCTCATTTCACTTAGACTCTTTTTCTTGTTGATTCAACTTGATTTACGAAAATTTCCCCCTTTAACCCCTTTCATTTTTGTGTTGATTTTACTTGATTTATCATTTTATATCTTGTTTACCATTTGTCTCCATTTTCAGATTTGGGTCTTAATTTTTTTACTTTTGTCATGTTTAAATTCAAATTGGTCAATTGTGATAGTAATTATCAAATTTGGTTTTAAAATGGTCATTCTCGGACTTGTCAGTCTAACACTAATAATGTTCTATTTTTTTACCATGAATTTTACAACTCCAAATTGTATGGTTCTTGTTTTGTTAGAACCCTGAGATGCATATCTTGAATGAGTATAAATTTCGTATTTTTTGCATGTCACATCAGCTCCCAATTTTAATTTGAAAATGGTTGTTTTTCTGTTATTGTGGGTTTGTCAGTTTTCCTTGGCAACCCTTAGTGTTTATTTTCTAAATGGAGTTGTAGAGCTCCAATTTGCATGATTCTTATCTTTGTAGGATCCTGCGATATATGTCTATTACATATATTTTTTTTAGAATTTTTTCATGTCACATTTGTTCTTAGTTTTGTTTTGAAATTGTTAGTTTTCCCTACACTGTTAGATTGCTGGTCAATTCTAGCAATGCTCAATGCTTAGTTTTTTTTGTTGTGACTAGAGCTGCAAGGTTCAATTTTGCATGATTTTTTATTCTTTGGATTTTTTAAACATGTATCTTTGTTATATATAAATTTGAGACCAAATATTCAAGGGATGCATTCCTAGATTTTGTTTCAAAATTCCTCTGTTTTTAATTTTTCTTGAGTTTTAATCTTGCTGCCCCAATTCTGTCCCATAACTTCTATGCTGCCCTATTTACATCTTGATGTTACTTGCATGTCTTAATCTCCAATATTTGGTTATACATGCTTCAGCTAAGGTTTGCTTTGATTTTGAGCCATCTAATGTGTGTTCCATGTGAGAGGAAACCATAATCCATGGGCCCCTAGCAAAATCCTAAAGCGATTCGGAGGTTCAGAGAGTTCTTTTTTATTTTGATTGCATTTATTAATTGTGTACCCCTACCCCAATTGGTTATATCATCATGCATAACATTTAGGGATTATTGTTAGGGTTTACAAAATTCATAGGCCTTTTGGTTATCATTAAACTATAAGACTGACTCGGTCCTATATGGGATAGGTCTCTTTTATCTAACCTAGACAAAGATGAGCGTCACCCCTATAGGCACAATATGTGACGAACGGGTGGAATGATTTTGAACTCGTTAGAATTCATACATGTCATGTTTATTTTCTGCCTTTGATTAGTGAATGTAACACTTATTTCAAGAATAAATAAAGTATGTTTTGGCTACATCTTCTCTTATCTTTGCATAGATAATTTAGGGTGATTGTCTTTAGATGGATGTTGTGAGGTGTCTAACACATTCCTCATGCTTAAATAGACTCCCGAACCAATCTCTAGTACGCTAAGAAAAATAAAATAAAAAGGGTTTCCAATTGTACCCTATTTTTTAAAACAATTGGTGGTGACTCCTTTTTTTTTTAAATTTGGTTGACCATCCGCGACGTTGCCGCCTCCAGGCGCGTTGTGACAACCATTCTCCTTGTGATGGTTAGATTTGGATTATTCAATAATAGAATTGAGAGGTTTCTCTTCTGGTTCTTTTGAAGAACTCTTAGAACTTACCAAGAATCCTAGGTTCTTGTGGTGTTTTACCCTAGCTTATCTCTTTCATTTCCCTTCCTCGACTCTGGAGAGTGGTGCCTTAGCATTTGTTTTGATACCTTGGTTCTCACCTCTATAGGTGAAGGGTCTAGGTTTTCTTTAATTTGTGTTTCTAACTTCATGAACATTGATTGGATTATTCTCTGGCAATTTGAATCTCTACCAAAACGTGTTGGGTCTCGGGCAATCCTAGAGGTTCACATCAAATAGCAACAATGGAATTCATTCTTCTCCTACTTTGCTATTTTTTCTTCAAGTAACTCTTTTTCTTCTTCATTCATTTGGATGTCTTCTTGTGGTTTGGATCGCTGAGAACATAAAATACCTTCAAAAGGTCCAAGTAGAAGATAACCTTTCCCTTCCAACGATTAAAGTGAACTCCCTTGAACTTAAAATGCTTGTGAGGTCATCAACACCTCTATCAGTTTTGCTTGTAGGCTCCATGGAAAAATGAGTGTAGAGTTGAACTATCTTAAAATTGTTGTTCCCAAGCCTCCAAAAATAGAAACAAAATACAAGTAGTAGTAATGATAATAATAATAATAATAATATGTTAGTGAAAATTAGAAATGTGGCACTAGGATTAGGCATGAGTTCTCGCTTTCTTTAAGACAATTCATGCCTCCTACAAGTAATTTTTGAATCTTCCACCAGGTGCAACGGGTTCTAGACATGTTGTCTCCTGAATACAATAGCCCAATGATCACGTTGTTTATCCTCTAATATTCTACTTAAATAAGAGGAAATGACTCTCTCCACCACCTTTCTCTACCCAAATTTTTACACACAAAATATAAACAGAGAGCATGCACACAAAATATTTAGATTGCATGTACCACCCATCTTTAGGAATAGAAGCACACACATATATATAGTACAATAATATGCACTATCATCTTCTAGCAATTGGTCATAATAATGGATATTATATCCATAGTAAAAATATACAATCAAAGCACATAATATACCAATCCGTTGGCCACCTAAAAAAGCATATGAACGTTGGCCATTGAAGGCAATAAAGGAAATTTACATACCAATATTATGGCTAATCGGTTTGGCCTTTTATGGCTAAATCAATTAGCTTTAATACATAATAAGATGTAGTTATTAAGCACATGAATACATAGCCAATAACAACATATAGACATTGGGTATTTAAGCTAATATCATGAAATATATATATTTTTTATAAAAATACCAGCACAATCCAACATAACTGCGCCGGCACTTGGTGCTTTCTCAACCTCTTGAGCAAAGATCAAGACAGCCTCACTCACCCTAAGTAGGAAATTGTGAGAAAGGTAAGCAAAGTTTGCAAGAAGTGCTTGAAAGGGAACTCATATTATTACTCAAGTATGCTATACAAGGAATGTCTCTCAAACTCTTTATGGGGCTCTCACCTATTTATACTTGTTCCACCTGATAAACACATTTTTTATACAATAGTTATCCCTCATACTTAGTCTTTTAAACCTCTTTTGGGCTGAATTGAGTAGACTTGGACCTCATTTGATGACCTTGGATCCATTTGTGCCTAATTGCAATTTCCAGCAATACTGAGCATTTTATGCTGTCTCTGTGTTTCGTGCATATCTTGAGTTCTTGATGTCTAAAAATTCTGGGTCATACCTTGTAGGAAATATGAGAGAATTTGATACAACTTTCTTTCAGGGCTCCAAAGCCAATTCGGATGTCCAGAAGGTCATATGCAGCCTGGAAGCCAGAGAAGACATGCTGTCGCAGGATCCTGACCTACATGCAGTGTTTGGGCCATAACTTAAGTTTTGTATGTCATATGGACTTGAAACTGGTACCATTGGAAAGCTAACAGATAGAGCTTCAATGGTTATGAAGACAGGTTCACCATATTTTATATTGAAGATGGTCTTATTTGCGGTCGAAGTTGGCTGATGGTTCCAGACACCTATTGGCACTTAAATGGGCCTAACTTCCTCATGACAAGTCCAAATGGGCCCAAACCAAAGCCCAATTAAAGCTAAGGCCCATGGGAACAAGTGTGCCCTAAGGGCAATTTGGGTGTGCATGTAATTTTGGAGGTCTATATCAGCACAAAGGGGCAGCCGAAATTCATATCAAGTCATTTAGATATTTTAGACAGCTTTTGAACTTTCCTTAGTCTTTAAGTTTTCTCTCTAGATATTTTGTAAAAACTTGCCTTCTCTTGTTCATGGAGGGCTAATTCATCAAATCAATCCAGGTTTTGGCTGTTCTGATTATTGATTTTGAGATTATGTGTTGTTGTTATTCATTTAGTTGTTAATCAAGTTCTTCAATCCTCTGAAATATTCTGTTTAAATTGCTTAATTCGAATTTGGATTTTCATATTCTGTTTGCATGTGATACAAGAGGATTGTATGGTTAATTAATATTTCTGAGCTTTTGGATGGATTAATTACCTTGGCTGGATTCTGGACTTAGGTTAAACTGGACTTGAATGTTTGCTTAATTCATTTAGTCTTAGTTAAAATCGAATTCTGATTGCTTAACCAATGGACATCCATAGAACATTGAGATACTTCTTGATATGTTTTAAAGACCAAGAACATGGTTAATAATTGAATGAATTATTGGAAATCAAGGATGGACTAAAATCAGAATCAGTTAAGACTTGGATTGATTGTTTTCCCTAAAACTTTACCACTTACAATTAATTTCTGTCAAACACTTGAACAAACAAAACCCTCATGTTGATATAGTTCTTAAAATGATTCACTAAATAGAACAATCCTTAGGTTCGACTTAGGGCTGCCTTATGCTACAAGTAGCTTAGGTAACCGACCTTAAACTTTAACTAATTTGAGGAGCCTCGGCAGCTCATCACCACCTCCTCAATGGATGGTGGAGATTTAGTCAAATGTATGGTGGGGATGTGGTTCTTGAACCTTCCCACCTCCTTACTCTTAAAATATCTAGATATTTACTTAGCCTTCTAAATATCTCAAGAAAGTATCTAAGATATTTACATGGAGTTCTCTAGAGTATCCTTGAGAGCCTAAGTGTTCTCTACAAGGATCTAGATCATTCTTGAACCCTCTTGGTGCACAAATGCAAGAGCCTTCTAAAACCTTCTCCATGATTCTAGGTCCTTCTTGATCTCTCTTGGTGCCCAAGTGCTAGAGTCTTCTAGAACTTTCCCAAGGTTCTAGGGTCTTCCAGAGAGCTCAAGATGCTTCTTTAGTGCTCTAGAATCTTCTAGGCAGGAAGTTCTTAGTGAAAAATTGTGCTCCATGAGATGGTAAGAAAGGCGGTGCGTGACAAGTTGCTTGCTTTCCTTTTTCTTTACCCCAACTATTGTGTTGCCACTTCCAAGTTGTGGAAGTAGTTCAACCACCAACTATACCTATGAGTACTTCCATTTCAACTTTTATAAGAGAAACAATTTATAATCAATCTTCCCTCAATTAGCAAGCTTTTACTTTTTATTCTTTCTTTTCACTTTCCCTCTTGGTCATGTCTTTTTCGCCTAGTAAGTACTGGGACAAAAGATAGTCTTCAAATTTAGGTAAGTCTTCCCTTGGCTTGACTTTGATCATTATGTATCTAAAGCATGAGGTAAGACTTGGATGGCCAAGTGTGGAAATTCCGGTGTCCATTTCCTATTGAATGTAGTCATTTATCTACCTTATGGTCAAAACAAACCCTTCCAATACGCTTCTAGTTTCTACTACTCTTGGCTAATCTTATTACAAGTCACTAAATGCAACAGTGTCTAATCTCAATGAAAAAACATAAAGTTTTTTTGTTCATTTCTCCTCACATTTTTTTCCATTCAGAGTGGCCTTTTTTTGTTCTATACTTGCTTTCCTAATTTTCTATCAGCTAGTGCTTCTTCTTTTAGTTCAGACAGAAAAATGGCAAACCTTAATTAACTGGAGATCTTAGTATGATTGACTTCCGAGTGAGATCTCTCAAACTGACCTCCTTGGCCTACCCAAGTTTCAATCAAAATTTCAAAACCCGACATCGGCCAACAGCAAGTGTTGTGTGTACCACAGAGAATATTGCCACCTAACCAATGACTATGTTGACCTAAAAGATGAAATCGAACGGTTGATAAGGAGATTCAAATTGAGAAGAGTCATGACAGCAGGGGGCTCCAAGAAACAGTATAACAGGAGGAACCAAGGAGGTCAAACTGGAGAAAAAGAGAGGGGTCGATCCCTAAGAACGAGAAGATCACCACAACAACAAGCCCCAAATGGCTGACAACACCCTCTACCCCAAAGGCAGCAAAGAGAGGAACCACACCCAATTGCCGGTGTCATAACTACTATCGCAACGTCCCTTTCGGAGGGGGAACTCAATGACGCGAGGCGGCGTGAAAAAGAAAAAAGTATAAAAAAAGTGTAAGTTTTGAAAAGTGTTTTAATTAGGAAAAATGATTGAATATAAAATTAATGGAGTCGCCACCAATAAATTTAAAGCATGATTGGATGCCTATAAAAAAAAAAAAGTCTAGTCTATGTTAACAGAGTTGGATTAGGGAGTTAGTTACGAGTAGGGAAGGTGTTAGCACCCTACGACACATGTTCTAGAGAACGGTTACTAATTTAATTTTATATCATCTAAAATTGTTGAATAAAAATCGGTCCTAACATTATGTTTTAAAATAAATTAATACTTGGTTAGGTCTGTCAACACTTCTGGCAAAACCTAAAAAGATGCCTCAAGATTATTAGGTAGAAACATTAATTGTCATTACAGTTCTTCCCTAATCTATTCCGTCATAGGCAATTTTTAACATTTCATTATCTAAGTGATAACTAAAAAATGCACAAAAGGCAATTTATCATGCGAGATAAAAAAAATGAGTTCAAGAGTTGTGGCAAAAAAATTTATTATTCGATGTCTTCTTTTAACTCCACCAGCACATTTGGGAAGACTAAAGTGACCCTCCTCACTTCCAGAATGTCAAATAATCGCTGTCATCATAGCTACCCTTAACTATTCCCTCGTTGGTACTTCTGATCCACATTTTAATATAAATGAAACTATGTTATTATGTCAGCACTTGATTTTTTTTTTGGAGAATTATGCATAGAAAAGATTTTTATTAGGGGTTGATCTCAAGCTCTGCCAGTACCTCTAGCAAAACTAGATAGATCATTTTACCTCTAGAAGGTTAAAACATTGACATTATTATAGCTAATTTTGATTATTCCCACGTCAGTAATCTTATTCTAGCATAGGTAAAAATAATGATAAAACGAAATGAGATCAAATGCAATGTAACCATAAATGACAAAGATACAGTAATAAAAGAAATAAAAGCGATATTGAGAATTTCATTGACCACACTAGTATTTCTGACATAACTAAGAAATTGTCCCTCACCTTAAGAAAATTAGGAACAATTGTCAACACAATTAATCCCTAACTTAATCCGTCGTTGGACTTCAATTTTTATTTACAAAAAAGGACTAAGTACAATATTAAGAGCATAAAGCCAAATAAATATAATAATGTGCTAAAATAAAGATGATCAAACTCAAAAGAGTCTAGTTCAATAGGATAATGCAACAACATAAGGAAATTATAAGGAACAAAGGCCCAAACTGATTAGTAAATAAAACAAGAAGCTAAGAAAAAAAAAAAAAAAACAAGTTAGATCCATTCAGCCTAATTCGTGGACCTAGGCCAACAAGACAAGGAAAGAAAGAAAAAAGGTTGAAATGACTAAACATGCTGGCCCAATCCGAATCAAGCCCAGCCAGCTAAAAATTAGAATCACAAACAAATAAATTAAAAAAAAAAAAAGGGCATGATGGACTAGCCCATTCGTGGGCTTGAACTAGCAAGAGTAAACCAAAATAAAAAGGAAATATATCAGTCCAAAAACATCAAAAAACTTAAATACAAGGGGAAAAATGCAATTAACTAGAGGTAAAAGAAAACAAAAGCTTAGGCAAAGACACCAAGAGAAGAAAGAAGAAAGGCAAAGACAAAGGACTAGCGGGAAGAGCTTGGATCCCTGCTTCCCCTCGCATCTCTAGCTCACCTATTTGGTTCTAAAACACTAATTGGTAGCTAAGGTAAGAAACCCTTCTCTCTATTTCTCTTAATATCCCTATCTCTTTCTGAAACTTTGTTTCTCTCTCTCTAGAAATTGGGGTTTGGGAACAACCTTGGTAGAACCACCTAGCCATGGGCATGATTTTCGGTTGGCAAGAAAGATTTCCCCCTCTCTGCGGTGTCTTTGTTTGGTTCCCTTAAAAAAAAAATTGGGCTCTGTTTTATCTAAGAAAAATGGGGAATAGGAATGGGGACAGTTATAGAAAAAAAATCTGTGAAGTGATGTGAATAGTGAGAGACAAAAATGGAAAAATTAGTAAGTAGGAAATATATTGAGGCCTATTCCCTTTCTTCATAGTTTTTCTCTTTTTTTTTCTAGAATTCCTATTCTAGATTCTCTCAACTTTCAAAGTGTCTCCTATGTATGTGTATTTTTCTCTCTATCTATTTTTTCAGAATTTCGTTCTTTCATTGAGCACTTAGAAAATGATTTGGCTCCAAAGACCATAATCCCAAAAAAAAAAATTAGTGTATAAATTCTTATAAAGCTAGCCCAAAAAAACAAATATGTAATAGAGTCTAAATCAAACTAAGTTGACCCAAACAAAATTGGGTATCAACAACTATTATAGCGGGAGGATTTACTAGGGGAGGACCCACCTCTTCGTTGAGAAACAAATACATGAGGGTGGTGATGAGCGTGGTAGGCCAAATAAGAGAACCTGTCATTAGTTTCAGAAAAGAAGACTATCAGGGCATTCAACGAAATCATGACGACCCTATGGTAATCATGGCAATGATCTTTAACTGGGAGGTACATAGAGTGCTAATTGATCAAGGAAGTTCAGCCGACATATTGTACTAATGAGATGATCATAGGCTTAGGAATTCCAAGCTTCGAAATTCATTCATTTATAGGAACCCTAGTTGAATTATCTAGCTAGAGAATACATGTGAAAGGCTATGTTAAGTTGTGGGTAACCTTGGGACAAACTCCTGACACAGTGTCCATATCTGTCCAATTTCTGATAGTGGACTGCGAATTAGCATATACCACGCTTCTTGGGAGATCCACACTTAATGAAGCAAAGACAATAGTTTATACCCCGCATTTTACTATGAAATTCCCAACAAAAGAAGGTCAGGTGGGCGTGGCAGAGCCCAACAGGAGGCTGGGAGAAAGTGCTACAATGTAAGCTTAAAAATTGAAGAACGAAGTGCGATTAAGCCAGAAGCAAACATGTCCCACAGTGTTATATACACCGAGCTAGATGTCAGGGAAGACTTAGCAGAAGCATGACCTAAACCGAAAGGAACCTTAGTTGAAATCGAGATTGGATTAGGAACAGACAGGAAAATACGAGTGAGAGGCCAATTGACAAGAGAAGCAAGAAAGAAGCTGACCGAGATACTTACTAAGTTTTCAAACTTCTTCAATTGGTCAACTATAGACATGCCAGGAATAGACCCTAACTTTATCTCGAACAAACTCGATATTTATCCGAATGCAATGCCTGCCCAATGGCACAAAAAAGCAAACATTCGGACCAGAAAGACAGAAAGTCATAAAAGAATAAGTGAAAAAGTTGCTAGAGGCATGATTTATAAGGGAAGTCACGTACACTACTTAGCTTTCAAATGTCATTTTAGTAAAGAAGCATAATGGAAAGTGGAGAATGTGTGTAGATTTCACTAACCTTAACAAAGTATGTCCCAAAAATTCTTACCCTGTCCCTAACATTGAAAAGTTAGTAGACGAAGCCTCGAGATACAAAATGTTGAGCTTCATGGATGTTTATTCTAGTTACAACCAGATCAAAATGTTTTCGGATGATGAAAAAAAAAATTCTTTATTATAGATGACAAAAATTACTACTACAAGGTGATGCCTTTTGGCCTAAAAAATGCAGAGGCTACCTACTAGAGGCTAATGAATAGGGTGTTTGAGCAACAGATCGATAGAAATGTAGAAGTGTATGTAGATGACATGTTGGAAAAAATGAAAAAAAAATGGATGATCATTGGAGTGATTTGGAAGAAATCTTTCAAAAGTTAAGGAAACACAACATAAGGCTCAACTTGGACAAATGTGCCTTTGGGGTAGAAGCAAGAAAGTTCCTTGGATATATATTCAACAACAAATGAATTGAAGCTAATCCCGAAAAATGCCGAGACATAATAGAAATGCTTGATTGGTGTTGTCGCTTAACCAATTAAATTAAACCAAATCCCCTAATTAGAATGCAATAGAGGGTATAATCCAGGTTTGTCTCACAAGCAATGCAATGTGTAACCAATAATTTCAAGTTAAAAACAAGGGATTGTAAAACAGGATCATAATAGTAAATTGCAGAATTAAACAAAGATTAATGCAATTGATTAAAGGCGTAACCTAGCTAGACATCCATCAAAAACCGGTTTGATTCATTCTAGATTAACATGAGTGATTAAGTCCTAATGCAACACTACTAATTGAGTTTAATTACAACTCAAATCTCTAATTATGATCAATTGTTCCTATTAAGTTATCACTCAGGATTCGATTAACCACATACAATCACTAATCTTGTAATCACAAAGACTAAACAATTAGTGATTAATCTAAAAACCGAACATCAATTAGCATAGCATAGCTTCTTTGAATTCTAACCACAGATTAAAAATTGATCAATCTAAATTCTATTTCTTACTTCAATATCCATATAAATCACAAAGATCTCTATGAATTCATACAAAGATTAAAGCAAGGCAGAAATTCAAAGAAGAAGAAATTGCATTAAGTTTAATCCAATTAAGAACATAATCTCAAAATCAAAACCGAATTTAATCAAGAGTGTAACTTAGTGATAAAGATTCTACTCCTCCATGGTCATGAAATCCAAGCTCCAATGGGGGAAGAAAACCATAGTTCAATAAGTTCCAAAAAATACAAGAGAGAAAACTAAAATTGTCTAGTCTAGAATTGATAACTTGTCTACTTCCTTTCTATGATTATAACCTTCTAAATTTCATGCACACCTAATTTACCCCTAACCTAGTTTAAACCTCTGGACCTCAGCTTCAAATGGGCTCTAGTTTGGGCCTAATTGGGCCTGAATTGAGGAAGTTAAGCCCATTTAAGTCCATCTAGGTCCATATAGATCTCTGGACTAATCAGCTATTTTCGATAGGCAATAAGACATCTTAACTTCATAATTTGTTGAACCGGTCTTCATAACAANTAAATTTCATGCACACCTAATTTACCCCTAACCTAGTTTAAACCTCTGGACCTCAGCTTCAAATGGGCTCTAGTTTGGGCCTAATTGGGCCTGAATTGAGGAAGTTAAGCCCATTTAAGTCCATCTAGGTCCATATAGATCTCTGGACTAATCAGCTATTTTCGATAGGCAATAAGACATCTTAACTTCATAATTTGTTGAACCAGTCTTCATAACAATTGAAGCTATGTGCCTTAGATTTCCAATGGGGCCAGTTTCAAGTCCATACAATATGTACAGCACAAGTTATGGTCCAAACACTGCATGCGGGTCAGGATCCAGCGGCAGCAACTCTACTCTGACTTCCGGGTTAAATTTGACCCACTGAACGTCTAAATTGGCCTTGGATTTTTGAATGAAAGTTGTAGATAATCCTCTTAGCTTTCCTACAAGGTAAGAATCACAATTTTTAGACATACAAAACTAAAGATATACCAGAAATACCTAATAGTGTCAAAATCCTAATAATGCTGAAAAATATACTTAAGCCCAATTTGAACCTAATTAATGAAATATGACTCAAGCCCAATCAAATAGGCCCAAAATAGGATTAGGAGGTTAAAAATAGGGATTAATTAATATATAAAAATACTGTTCATCAAATCCACCCACACTTAGCTTTTGCACGTCTCGGGCAAACTAGAATTCCAAAACTCAGAAACGAGGAAAAACAAACAAACAAACTCAAAAATTCAAGGAAGTCACAACATTCATGAAATAAAATTCTTCACATCCAAAATCAACAATTAAGGTAACTTCAATTGAAAAACATGAGTCAAGAATGATAGATTCTCACAAGATATACTTTTAATCTCTCAAGTATTTAGAAAGTAAGTATTTCACTCAATGAAACTCATAAAGAAATACACTACCGTAGGTTTGCTTATCTTCAACTTTTTCACTACTCAAACAAATGCATACACAAATCAAGAAGACTTTATTCAAGGTTGTAATAGGGCCAAAGTAAAGGGTAGGAATAATATGGATATGACAAGCTAAGTACCCTAAGAGAATAAAAGAGCAATTCAATTAACAAGCATGTAACTTTTCCCAATTTCCAAACATGTAAAGCATACTCTCTTTTCTTTTCACATATTCCTTTCTTTTCCTTTTTTTTCACAATTCTGATTTTTTTTTTTATTGAACCAATTGACTCTTTTTCTTTCTTTCTTTCATTCACATCTCACTTTGCACATTGCACTATAAATTTCACAACCTTCACACTTACATTATTAATTACCTACAAGCATAAGAGCTCCTCCAAGATAATGAACAAATGCTCTCCCATTCCCTAAGGTAAAGTAACAACATGGTTTTTCACATAGACACATAATGAGCTAAGACCAAAGATAGGCAAATAGGCTCAAAGGGGTAATCAAAGAAAATTAATACAAGGTTGGCTATTTGGCAAAGTAGCTAAATCAAGAAAGAATGCCTCAATCATGTTCATGTATGCAAGTGAAAACGCAGCTTTAAAAAGAATCAAAGCAAGTTCTAGAGTGATTAAAATTCATGAGTGAAAATCACACTAGAAAGAAAAAGAATGACACATTTGCTAAATTCATCTATTAAAAAGCTCAAAATCTCACAAGGCATGCATCTATCAAACTTTAATCACTAATCCAACATTCAAAACCAAGCATATAAAATTAAGGAATGAAAACAAAATATTTAATCATGCTATGAACCTTGAATGTAATTGCTTCAACTTACAACTTCATAAAATTCACATCCTAAAACATCATTGGAAGGTAATTAAAACAGAAAAATGACAACAAAAGCAGGAAAAAAAAAAAACAGCAAGAAGAAACAGAAAATAGCAAAGTGACACAAAACAAAAAATTATAACAGCAATAGTAAAGTAAACAGAAAATTAATCAACTAAAGAGCAAAACAATAAAACAACTAAACTACACAAAAAATTCCTCCCCCACACTTAAATTTTACATTGTCCTCAAGCCCAATCAAATAGGCCCAAAATATGATTAGGAGGTTAAAAATGGGGATTAATTAATATATAAAAATATTGTTCATCAATGCCCCAGCCTAAATCTGTCATAGATATTCAGAGACTCACAAGAAGGATTACGGCCCTCACCCATTTCATGAGCAAGTCAGCAAATAAATCTTTACCTTTATTTTTATCGCTTCAAGCAAATTAAAGATTTTACTTGGGACGATGAATGTCAAAATGTCTTTAACCAATTAAAGCAGTACCTCTCCACACCTTCATTGTTGTCTAAACTTGTTACAAGAGAACTCCTATACATTTACCTTTCGGTAACAGACAAAGCAACAAGCTTAATTTTAGTGAGGAAAAATGGATCCAAAGATCAGTATATTACACAAGCATAACCTTACAATGGGCAAAAATCAAGTATCAGAAAATTAAAAGGTTAGCTATCACACTCCTAACCGCCTCAAAATGACTGAGACCATACTTTCAAAATCATCAAGTTATTGTACAAATAGATTCCCCACTTAGACAAGTATTCCAAAAGCTGGATTTGGCTGGCTGAATGGTAGCATGGTTGATAGAATTATCAAAATATACATTATAGTTTGAACCTAGAGGGGCAATGAAAGCTAAGTCCTTGGCAGATTTTGTAGCGGAAATAACTTGATCACCGGAAGAAGATATAATAAAGGCACATGCAAATTGGGTTGCTCATGTTGACGGATCATCCAATGTTAAAGGGAGCGAAGTAGAAATCATATTAGAAGGGCCTCATAGCCTTCAAGTAGAACAAGCATTAAAGTTTGACTTCAAAGCCTCAAATAATCAAGTTGAGTATGAAGCACTGATGGCAAGGCTACAATTGGCGAAGGAAATAGGGGCATACAGGATAAAAGTTATGAGTGACTCACAATTAATCACCAATAAAGGAGAATATAGTGCTAAAGATGAGATGTTGATGAGATACCTAAATATAGTCAAGGGTTTAATTGTGCAGTTTAGCTACTCAAATGGAACACACTCCAAGTGAAAATAACAAAAGAGCATACCTACTTTCTAAGCTAGCCAATTTAGGAAAAATAGGAAACAATAAGGCAGTAATCCAAGAAATGAAGACAAAACCCAGCATAGAGGCATAAATAATGGTAATTGATAAGACCAAAAGATCATGGATGATACCCATACTCAAATACCTTGATTCCGGAGAGTTTCCTGAAAGTAAAAATAAGGCAAGGAAACTAACAAGAATGACAAACAAGTACTACTTAGAGGCCAGGCAATTGTACAAAAAAGGATTCTCTATGCCCATGCTGAAGTGCTTAGATAAGGAAGAAGTGGAGTATGTGTTGTGAGAACTGAACAAAGGAATATGTGAGAGTCACAAAGGGGCAAGGTCACTTGCTAAAAAAGTTCCGTAGGTGGGATAATATTGGCTGACCATACATACCGATTTAAGTAATTTTGTGCAAAGGTGTGACAAGTGCCAACGATACTCACTTGAGCACATAGCTTCCTAACAAAATTATACCCTTCAGAAGATGCATGACCATTCACTAGATGGGGTTAGACTTGCTTGGACCATTTCCAATAGTGACCGGCCAAAAGAAATATCCAATAGTGGTGATAGACTATTTTACTAAGTGGGTTGAAGTAGAGCCATTGGCAACCACTACTACTAAACAAGCTGAAAATTTTCTATGGCATGCGATTGTTTGCAAGTTTAAAACTGGAGTTTAAAATCTTGCTTTTTCATTTGAATTCCTTAAATTTTAACATGTATCATTTCAGGCTCGAAATACCATTTTCAATAACAGTTGATAATAGAACCCAATTTACAGACAAGAACTTCATAGCTCTATGTGATAATCCACACATTCAAGTTCATTATACTTCAGTAAAACACTCGCAGGCCAACGGCTAGGTAGAAGCAGCAAACCAAGTATTACTCTAGGGACTGAAAAACTGGTTGGACAAGGCAAATAAATACTGGGCCGAAAAACTCAGTTATGTCCTTTGGGCTTATTGGACCACCCCTTAGTTTGCCACAAGGGAATCCCCGTACAATCTCACATATGGAGAAGAAGCAATGATCTCAGTAGAGGTCGGCGAGCCAAGTTGGAGAAGGAAACATTTTGAAGTTGACAACAATGACTTGAACATGTTGGTAAAATTAGACTTACTGGAAGAAGAATAAGAGATAGCTTCAATCCAAATGGTTGCACAAAAACAATGAATGGCTAGATACTACAACTCTCGAGTAAGAACAATAAAATTTAAAGAATGTGGTCTTGCACTCAGACGAGAAGTGGTAGGCCACAAAATAGCTTCTAAATGAAAGCTTGCAACAACATGGGAAGGACCCTACCGAGTGACAAAGGTGTTAGGAAAATAGGCGTACAAGCTAGAGACCCTAGATGAGAAAGAAGTCCCAAAGGCGTGGAACATGGTGAATCTACAAAAGTATTTCAACTAAAGTATGCATGTTCTTTAATTGTGAAAAGTTTTGATTTAATTGTGACTTTTAACACTTCGATTATGAAGTTTTTATGAATAATGTTGTTTAAGAATTTATGAAATATCCTCTTGTTAAGAATTAGTGAGATTGAGAAACCATGCCAAAACCATCTAAAGGACATAAAATCGATGTATGACAGAGTTTTAAGCCCCCGTAAAACCGAATATAATAATGTCTAGGACAATAAATAGGAGTGTGGCTAAGCTAAATGCCCCCAAACCTCCAAACAAGTAAATTAATATCATCATTGCAAAGCTCGCCCAAGACAAAGATAAGCATAAAACAAGCAAGCTAGATAAAATGTTAAAGACAAGTAAGAACATTCATTAAAAGTTAGGAGATACATTAAAATAAAATAAAAAAAGAGAAAAAGAAAAATAACCAAAGCACAACAAAGAATTTCTAAGGGACATCGTCTCACCCAATAGCAGCATATGTTTCTTCCTTTTCAGTGTCATCGCAAAGTGCCCCACTTCTCACAACCTATCATCGTCAGTATTAAATCCCCAAACTGTAGTTGAACATGTTCAATGCAGTTGTTGAAGCCGAACAACATGTCATTAGTATAAGTGTCCAGGGCATTGTCCATGACCACTCTCATCTCCCCTATCTTTTTCTCTATAGTCGCTTTCACCTCCTCTATTTCTTTCTCCTTTTGGTAGAGAAGCACCTGAAATTTGTTTAGCTTCCTAAGGGCTTCAGCTAGGGCAACCTCCTTGTCTACTAACAATTGCTCCAACATTTTCTTCTCACCCTCCCAAGCTATCCTTGCCGCCTCCCAATTCAAGTTTTCTGCACCAAACATCATCTTATCAGCAATGGCCTAGTCAACGGCAATTTGCAACTCCTTACAATTGCTTTCCGCTTCTACCAACTGCTGCTTAACAGAGTCAAGCTCAGAAACCATTCTTTCAACACTCTCTGTGTAGCCGTCAGACTCTCCATAAAGATGTTGCATGACCGAGGCTACACGTAGCTTGTGTCTCTAGCAAAACTTGATTAAAGTTGATGGTGACACTTTCTTGAGATTCTTCCTACCCATGTCAATACCCAAGTAACTACCTATGGTTAAAGGAATATTGAAAGCTCGGTTCCACATACTGAACATTAGGTCATTAGTCCTTATAGCAGAATCATGAAAATCACCAAAAAGGAAGTTCTAAATAAGCCTCCCATCTTCACCATATCCTTGGAAAGGCACATTTGGAGAAAGAGAATGATCAAAAACTCGGTGACGTTTGTCCCCAATAGTAGAATTACGCTCAAGAATAGGAGCGGGTAGAGAACCCACCACTGGCCAAATAGGAGGCTCTGGAAAGGAAGAAGCTACTTCTTTGCCCTTAGATGAAGAAAAGGAAATCCATGAGTCATACGTGATGGAACACCGCCACCATAACACATTGGACTACCCTTCCCCGAAGGAAGAGCTTGAGCCACTGCCTTCCCCTTCTCATTCGAATCTTCTCCTCTCTTGCTCTTTTTCTAAAGTATTTTCTGCATGTTAAACCGAGAAGGCATCTCTCTACCTGAAAGGATAACAATAAACAAATGAATCAACAAAACACAACACATGATAATAATTCATATGGGGTACCATGCCACATGACTAGCACGCCCATTGGCTAGCGCATCGATGGGCGTAGTAGCACTGTGCAAGGAAAATTAAAAAAAAAAAAAAAACCATGTATGCTCTACCTAAAATATTTGATAGTTTTAGTGGAAAAAAGATGAAGCTAGAGAAGACATGAATGGCACATTGTACTTCTACACTACAAATTGAAAGCTGTGGAGGTGAAAGAGTTCAAACCTCCCTATACCATTTAAAGGGAAACAATAGTTTACCATTGTCATCAACATAGAAGAGAGTAGAACCGTCCTTACTTTTAACACAAATTCAAAAAAAAAAATTCTTCCATCTCTTGGCAAAAGAGGCCAACATATGCATAAATTTCCTATCCCAAATGGCCCCTAAGGATACCCAACCACCCCCATATGATCACACAACATTTTGTAGGTTTGGATATGCCCCTAAGAGTTGGGATGAAGTTGAGAAGGAGCAACTCTAAAAAAAATGAAGTACAAACACTTGAAAAAAAGTAAAGGGCAAACGAACATATGCGTGCTTAAAAATGTAACCATACATAGTAAAAGAAGCTTGACCCCTGATTGGTGTTGTCGCTTAACTAATTAAATTAAACCGAATCCCTTAATTAGAATGCAATAGAGGGCACAATCCAGGTTTGTCTCAAAGGAATGCAATGTGTAATCAATAATTTCAAGTTAAAAACATAGGATTTTTGAAACAAGATTATAATAGTAAATTGCAGAATTAAACAAAGATTAATGTAGTTGATTAAAGGCGTAACCTAGCTAGACATCCATCAAAAACCGGTTTGATTCATCCTAGATTAACATGAGTGATTAAGTCTTAATGTAGCAATGCTAATTGAGTTTAGTCACAACCGAAATCTCTAATTGTGACTAATTATTCCTACTAAGTTATCACTTAGAATTCGATTAACCATATACAATCACTAATCTTGTAATCACAAAGACTAAGCAATTAGTGATTAATCTAAAAACCGAACATCAATTAACATAGCATAGCTTCTTTGAATTCTAACCACAGATTAAAGATTGATCAATCTAAATTCTATTTCTTACTTCAATATCCATATAAATCACAAAGATCTCCATGAATTCATACAAAGATTAAAGCAAGGTAGAAATTCAAAGAAGAAGAAATTGCATTAAGTTTAATCCAATTAAGAACATAATCTCAAAATCAAAACCGAATTTAATCAGGAGTCTAACTTGATTACAAGGATTCTACTCCTCCATGGTTATGAAATCCAAGCTCCAATGGAGAAGAGCAGTCATAAATCAAAGAGCTCCAGAATTATTAAGAGAGAAAACAAAAGCTGCCTAGTCTAGCAATGATAACTCGTCTGTCTCCTTTCTCTACTTATAACTTCCTAACTTTCATGCACACCTAATTTACCCCTAACCTAGTTTAAACCTCTGGATCTCAACTTCAAATGGGCTCCGGTTTGGGCCTAATTGGGCCTGAATTGAGGAAGTTAAGCCCATTTAAGTCCATATAGGTCTCTGGACTAATCAGCCATTTTCTATAGGAAATAATATCCTCTTAACTTCATAATTTGTTGAACTGGCCTTCATAACAATTGAAGCCCTATGTCTTAGCTTTCCGATGGGACCAGTTTTAAGTCCATACAACATGTACAACACAAGTTATAGTCCAAACACTGCATGCGGGTCAGGATCCAGCGGCAGCAACTCTACTCTAACTTCCGGGTTAAATTTGATCTACTGAACGTCTAAATTGTTCTTAGAGGTCTGAATGAAAGTTGTAGATAATCCTCTTAGCTTTCCTACAAGGTAAGAATCACAATTTTTAGACATCCAGAACTAAATATATACCCGAAATACAGAATAGTGTCAAAATCCTAATAATGTTGAAAAACACACTTAAGCCCAATTTGAACCTAATTAATGAAATATGACCCAAGCTTAATCAAATAAGCCCAAAATAGGATTAGTAGGTTAAAAATAGGGATTAATTAATATATAAAAATAATATTCATCAAATTCCCCCACACTTATCCTTTGCACGTCCCGGGCAAACTAGAGTTAAAACTAGGAAAAAAGGAAAACAACTAAGACAACTAAGAGATCATTTCTCAACAACAACTTCCAAGAATGCAAAAGTTAAGTGAGCAAGAAGAACAATCAATGATTTAAAAGAATCAAAATAATCATGAATCTATTTCTTGCACTTTCAATCAACAAGCATGGTGAATTCAAATGAAGTGAAGAACTAAGAAAGATAGAACCTCACACAAGATATATTCTCAATCCCTCAAGTGTTTAAGGGGGTTATTGTTTCACTCAAATCACATCATGACAATTTGCACTACCATAAGCTTGCTTATTTTCTAATCTCCACTACTTTAAACACATGCATGCACAAATTAGAAGGACTTTATTTAAGGATGTAATGGGGCCAAGGACCAAGGGAAAAGAAAGAATGAAATATGGATATGGAAAATTAAAACCAAAGAGAGCATGAGAACATTGGAAATGATGAGTCAAAACCAACACTAAGCACAAAAATACACTCAAAAGCTCTATGCAATTTTCTTCACAGACTTCTTCCTCTTTGGAAGGCAAACCACTACTTTTATTCTCTTTTTCTTTGCATTTTCTTTTTCTAATTTTTTTTTAAACAGAATTTTCTTTTCTTTTTCTTTTGGCTAACATTTCTTTGTCTTTACATTTCATATAGCCACTTTCCTTCAAATTTCACAAATCCTCCCCCCCACACTTAGAACTTTGTCCATCCCGGATAAATAGAACTCATCAATTGATCAACCAATGCTTTCATACTCCCTAAGGTAGATAGAAATATAGTTTTACAAAACTTGCAATGAGTTAAATGAAAGAATGAAAAAAAAAATAGGCTCAAGGGGGAAATCAAGGGAAATGATGTTAGGAAGGCTATTTGGCTATCTAGCTAGAAAGAAGAAAAGATGGCTTTCATCACATTCATGCATGCAAATGACAATGTAGTCTCAAAAAGAAGCAAAGTAAGTTCTAGAGCAACAAACATCATGAGCACAATGCATACAAGAAATGAATATAGAATGACAATAGGTTAAAAAACTCACTAGGTATGCTCCATCAAATTCCATCACCAAATTAGCCAACTAAAAGATGTAAGAATCTATTCAACCATGCTAGAAACTTTAAAATGACAATTGCTTCAAGCTCACAAATTCTACAATTCTCAAAGTGCTATGGAAAATGCAAAAAGGAAATGTGGAAATATGAGTAGAATGAAAGTAAAGCAAAACAGCAAAACAGAATGGAAAACAACTAGGAAAAAGGTAGGATAGCGAATCAAGAAAGGATATCGAACCAGAATTCTGCACATAAGCTCAAGAAGAAGCGTGAACAGAATCTAGAACATGTTGAACCACACCAAAACAGCAAATAGAAAAGGGAAGAATAACAGAAAACACAAAACAGAAACGTAAAACAGAACCAACAAACAGAATTAAAAACATCAACAGAACAAAACTAAACAACAAGAACAGAAAATTAACATAATCCACAACATAATCCGAAAGAACAACAAAAACAGGAACATAATCCGAAAGAACTCCCCTGAAGCTCAATCAAGTCGGGTAGATGGCATCACTCAAAGCCACTTCCTCAACCAAACTCTCATCTCCACCATGGAACTTTTTAAGTCGATGTCCATTGACCTTAAAGGTCCTCCCCGTAGTCACATCTTGGATTTCAACTGCACTATAAGCAAAAATATTAGTGACAACAAAGGGTCCCTCCCATCGGGATCTCAATTTACCTGGCCACAACTTAAGGCGAGAGTTGTATAGAAGCACTTTCTCCCTCACTTAGAATTCATTCCGAAGGATCAGCTTATCATGAAAGACCTTAGTCTTCTCTTTGTACAGCCGAGAGTTCTCATAGGCCTCTAATCGGAGTTCTTCTAACTCTTGAAGTTGTAACTTCCTCTCGACTCCTGCTAGTCCTATCTCCATGTTGCAAGCCCTAACTGCCCAATACGCCCGATGTTCTAACTCCACTAGTAAGTGACATGCCTTCCCAAAGACAAACCTATAAGGCGTCATGCCTATAGGTGTCTTGTAAGTGGTCCGATATGCCCATAAAACATCATCCAACATCTTACTCCAATCCTTTCTATCCGGCCTCATAGTTTTCTCCAAAATTCTCTTAACCTCTCGATTAGAGACTTCGGCTTGGCCATTCGTCTGAGGATGGTAAAGGGTGGAAGTCTTGTGAAAAACTCCATACTTGCTCAGCAAGGTCTTCATGTGCCGGTTGCAGAAGTGTGATCCTTGATCACTGATGATCGCTCTGGGTATGCCAAACCTGCAAAAGATATGTGATCTAACAAACTCGACAACCACATGAGAATCATCAGTCCTGGTGGGAATAGCCTCCACCCACTTGGAAACATAATCCACAGCCAACAGAATATAAACAAAACCAAAGGAAACAGGAAATGGACCCATAAAATCAATACCCCAAACATCAAAAAGCTCACAGAACAACAAAGGTTGTTGGGGCATCTCATTCCTACGAGTTATATTCCCTAATTTTTGGCATTGCTCACAAGATTTACAAAAGGCATATGCATCATGAAACAAAGTGGACTAATATAGACTAGAATCTAATACTTTTCTAGCTATTTTCTGAGGACCAAAATGGCTTCCACAGGCATAGGAATGACAGAAAGTAAGCACAGAATGGAACTCATGGTTAGGCACACATCTCCTAATTATCTGATCACTACAGAATCTCCACAAATAAGGATCATCTCACACATAATATTTAGCCTCACTCTTAAATTTATCAATCTGTGCACGTGTGAGGTGTGCAGGCAAAACATGAGCAACTAAATAATTAACAATATCAGCAAACCAGGGAAACTCACCATGCAGCCCTAAAAGCTGCTCGTCAGGGAATGAATCCTGAATGGGAAACTGCTCATTAGAATCTCTCTCGATCCGGCTCAGGTGGTCAGCAACTACATTCTCTGCTCCACTCCTATCTTTAATCTCAAGGTTGAACTCTTAGAAAAAGAGCATCCATCTGATCAATCTGGGTTTGGCATCTGGTTTCTTCAGGAGGAACTTGAGTGCTGCATGGTCAGAAAAAATTATCACATGAGAACAAAGCAAGTAAGATCTAAATTTATCTAAAGCAAAGACAATTGCTAAAAGCTCTTTCTCCATTATGGTGTAGTTCGCTTGGGCAGAATCAAGTGTCCTCGAGGCATAGTAAATCACATGATGGGCCTTACAAACCCTCTGGGCAAGGACTGTTCCCACTGCGTAGTTAGATGCATCACACATCAACTCAAATGGTAGCGTCCAGTCGGGAGGTCGGATGATGGGAGTAGAAGTGAGAGCCTTCTTGAGGTGATCAAATGCATCTTTGCAAGGTTGGCTGAAAATGAAATTCACATCCTTTTGCAGCAAGTTGGACATCGAGACGGCAATCTTGCTGAAATCACGAATGAAGCGCCGGTAGAATCCTGCATGACCAAGAAATGAATGAACTTCCCGCACGCATACGGGGTAAGGCAAAGAAGAAATAACATCAATCTTAGCAGGATCTACCTCTAAGCCTTTGCTAGAGACTACATGTCCTGGGACTATACCTTGTTCTACCATAAAATGACACTTTTCAAAATTCAGAACGAGATTAGTCTCTATACACCTATGCAAAACTCTAGACAAGCTATATAGGCAGTTATCAAAGGAAGAGCCATATACAGTAAAATCATCCATGAATACCTCCATACAATGCTCTATAAAATCAGAAAATATACCAATTATGCAACGTTGGAAGGTACCTGGGGCATTGCAAAGACCAAATGGCATCTGTCGGTATGCAAAGGTGCCGAATGGGCAGGTAAAGGTGGTATTTTCCTGATCCTTCGGTGCAATGTGAATCTGGAAATAACCAGTGAATCCATCCAAAAAGCAATAGTGGAACTTTCCTGCCAGCCGCTCTAACATCTGATCAATAAATGGAAGTAGGTAATGATCCTTGCGAGTAGCTTGATTAAACCGTCTGTAATCAATACAGACCCTCCAGCTATTTTGAACTCGAGTGGGAATGAGCTCATCATGCTGGTTCTTCACCACTGTCACTCCCGACTTCTTTGGAACAACTTGCACTGGGCTCACCCACTTGCTATCTGAGATTGGGTAATTAATTCCAACTTGAAGAAGCTTGGTTATCTCCTTCTTGACCACATCCAGAATCAGTGGATTGAGTCTCCTTTGTGGCTGCCTCACTACCTTAGCATATTCCTCAAGTAGAATTCTGTGCATGCAGGTAGAAGGACTGATGCCAGGTATATCTGCCAGTGTCCACCCAATTACCTTCTTATTCACTCTCAGAATGTGCAACAATCTTGCCTCTTGCTCAGGTTGAAGGTTCTTGGCAATAATAACTGGCAGCTGCTCATTCTCCTCTAAAAATGCATAAGTCAAATACTTAGGGAGGGGTTTAAGCTCCAGTTTGGGTGGCTGCTCAATGGAAGGAAGTAAGGTCTTGGCTGCAGCCTCTAGTACATAAATCTCCCCTCACACTTGGCGTCAACTGCCACTGCAGGATCATCAACTATTCCATCAACTACTTTAATAGCCTCTGTGATAGAATCATTGCTCTCTAAAAATTCAGTAATCCCTAAGCAAACATAGCAAACAGAATCACTATCACAGTCACAACAAATTAAATCATCCAAGAACAACAACTCAGGGGGTTTAGAGGGAAGACTATCATCAACCTCATCAACTAACTCATCAATAATATCAATGCAGTAAACAGAATGGTCTTCCATAGGATATCTCATGGCATCAAGGATATTAAACTGCACTATACTATCACCAAACTCCATTGAAAGAGTTTCAGAATGGACATCTATCTTGGTTCTAGCAGTCTTGAGGAAAGGTCAACCAAGGATGATTGGATTCTTGCTATTTGTTGATTCACCCTTCATGTCTAGGATGTAGAAGTCAGCAAGGAAAAAAAACTCATTAACTCGAACTAGTACATCCTCAATCAGGCCTGCAGGGTATGCATTGCTTCTGTTTGCTAGTTGGATCACCACTCCTGTTGGCTGCAAGGGTCCCAATCCAAGTGAATGAAAAATGACTTGGGCATGACATTGATAGAAGCTCCAAGGTCCAACATAGCATCCTCAAACTTACAGTTTTCAATGACACAAGGTATGGTAAAAGTTCCAGAATCTTAGCACTTCTTAGGCATAGGTTGAATGAGGGCAGAAACATTCTGGCTCATACTGACCCATTCATTGCCCTTTAACTTCCTCTTGTGAGTGCACAACTCCTTCAGGAACCTTGCATACTTTGGAATCTGTTTGATTGCCTCTAATAGTGGAATGTTAATTTCAACTCTCCTAAATGTCTCCAGAAGTTCCCTTTCTTTCTCTGTCTCATCCAACTTTTTGGATTGAAGGGCTCTCTGTGAAAAAGGCAGAGGAACAGAATGAGTGTTCTTATGCTGCTGTAGCATCTCTGGAGTGCTAGAGTTAGAACTGTTAAGGTCAACAACAGGCTTATCTTGCACATTTGGCTTGCTCTGACCACTGTTGGAATGGTTGGCTGTAGGTGCAAAGGTAGGGTCAGGAATTTCCTTACCACTCCTAAAGGTGATTGCATTCACATTCTTCTCAATTGGATTAAGAACTGTTTGAGAGGGAAGGTTACCAGAACCTTGAGCTTGTAGTTGACTAATGGATGAAGCCAATTGGCCAATTTGAGTCTCCAAATTCTGAATGGTAGCTCTAGTGCTCTGCTGGAATTAGAGGTTATTGGCTGCTAATTGTTTCATAAGCTCTTCTAGGTTAGGTGTAGATTGGTTAGAAGTGGAAGCTTGCTGGCTGGCAGGATAGAAAAGTTGTCTGTTTTGAAAGTCTGGTGGTCTATTTTGGTATGACTAGTAAGGCTGAGCATTAGGCTGCTGTTGTGGTTGCATGTTATTGTCATATCTCAAGTTTGGATGGTCTCTCCAACCAGGGTTATATGTGGTAGAGAAAGGGTCATGTCTTGGTTGGTGAGACTGGTAGTACTGAGATTGGGAATACTGAGGCTTGTTGGAAAAAATATTGGATGCAGCTGCTGTTTGGTTAGGGAAGGTAGAGATATCCTCTTGAAAGGTAGGACAAGCATCAGTGCAATGGGAAGAACAAGAACATATGCCACAAATTCGGATTGGTTGCACTGGCTGCACTGGTGGCATGGTTGGCTGTTGATGTTTTCCCATGGCTAATTGTCTCACCAATGAGGTTAACTCATCAAGCTTATGTTCCATCCTCTGTTGGTCAGCAAGGTACACATTAACCTCATTGACCCCTCTATTGGTAGAATGCATCCTAGTGCCAAACTGTTGGGAATTAGCAGCCATATTAGATATCAAATCCCTAGCTGCAGCAGGTGTCTTACTCACAAATGCTCCTCCACTAGCAGAATCAATATTGCTCCTCTCTATAGGCATTAGACCCTCATAAAAATATTGAATTAAGAGTTGGTCACTAATCTGATGGTGAGGATAACTTGAGCACAACTTATTGAACCTTTCCTAGTATTTATGCAAGGTCTCTCCTGGAAGCTGACTTATACCACAAATGTCCTTTCTAATTGCAGCAGTCCTAGAGGCAGGGTAAAACTTCTCCAAAAAGAGTCTCTTCATCCCATTCCAATTTGTCACTGAGCCTTGTGAGAGATAGTAGAGCCAATCCTTTGCAGCATCCGCAAGGGAAAAAGGAAATGCCCTCAATTTAATGTCCTCCTCAGAAACTCATTGTGGCTTCATTGTTGAACAAACCACATGGAATTTCTTCAAGTGCTTATGGGGATCCTCACCTGCAAGAACATGAAATCTAGGCAACAAGTGTATCAATCCGGACTTGAATTCAAAAGAAGCATCTAACTCAGGGTATTGAATGCCTAAAGGTTGGTATGTCACATCTGAGGCAGCAAGCTCCTTAAGAGTCCTAGGTCTAACATGCATATCATTATGTCCAGCCCTATTGGCAGCATCATTAACAATATGATCCACATTATCATTTATGTTATGGTCAGTCATGTTGTCAATAGAATTATAAACAACAGGATTAAGAATAGGATCAACAACTACTCTTCTTCTAGCTTGTCTATGCCGGTTATGAAATATTTTATCAATCTCACAATCAATATCACATAAATCATTGCAAGAAGACCGAGTCATACATCATGTACACAAGATTGGCAGAATGCCAAAACACACTAAAACAGGAACACAACACAGAACCACAGAAATAGGGACAGAAAATGGCTAAAACAGAAGGTAATCGACAAAAGGTATTCAGCAGAAAGTAATTGACAGAAAGTAATCAGCAGAAAGTAAACGACATAAAGTAATGAACAGAAAGTAATCAACAAAAAGTAAACGACATAAAATAATTAACAGAAAGTAAATGACAAAAATTAAATGACAAAAAGTAAATGACAGAAAGTAATCGATAAAAATTAAATGACAGAAAGTAAATGACATAAAGTAAATGACAGAAAGTAATCGACAGAAATTAAATGACAGAAAGTAATTGACAGAAATTAATCGACAAAAATTAAATGAGAAAAAGTAAATGACATAAAGTAAATGACATAAATTAAACGACAGAAAGTAAATGACAAAAGGTAAATGACAAAAAATAAATATGATAAAGTAAATGACAGAAAGTAATCTGAATTTAACAAAGCAATCAATTCAAGGAATCAATTAATTCAAGCCAAAATAAAGGAAAAACAAGGGGAAAATGGAACCAAATCACCAAAATATCATATAGGGGACTTGAATTGCACTAAAATACACTAAAATAGAATTAACACACACAGGGTGACAGAATTGCACTAAAATGGAAACACACAAAATGTACTAAACAAAGGAAAAAAAGAGACTAAAATAACACTAGTTGACCTATCTAAACATTTTTTAAAATTTTTCTACCACCACAGGGTGAAATTTGAGACTAAATGGAACTCAAAAATTAAATAAAAAATCTTTAAAAAATAAAAAAGTGGTTTAAACAGTGGAATTTGGCTTAAATATGCAGACCTCACAGCCATAGGTTGTGATTATTGATTGTTGGCCCATTTTCCTTCAATTGACCAAGTTTCAGGTCAATCGGAGCAAAATATTTTGGCCGGAACAGTACACGCGAAAATTAATGAATCAAGCCAAAATGCAAGGAAAACAAGGGAGAAATGGGAGCAAATGACTAAAATTCACACAATAAACTTAAAATCATCAACTAACATTAACATTCCCCAGCAACGGCGCCAAAATTTGATTGGTGTTGTCGCTTAACTAATTAAATTAAACTGAATCCCCTAATTAGAATGCAATAGAGGGCATAATCTGGGTTTGTCTCACAAGGAATGCAATGTGTAATCAATAATTTCAAGTTAAAAACAGGGGATTTTTGAAACAAGATTATAATAGTAAATTACAGAATTAAACAAAGATTAATGTAGTTGATTAAAGGCGTAACCTAGCTAGACATCCATCAAAAACTAGTTTGATTCATCCTAGATTAACATGAGTGATTAAGTCTTAATGTAGCAATGCTAATTGAGTTTAATCACAACCGAAATCTCTAATTGTGACTAATTATTCCTACTAAGTTATCACTTAGAATTCGATTAACCACATACAATCACTAATCTTGTAATCACAAAGACTAAGCAATTAGTGATTAATCTAAAAACCGAACATCAATTAACATAGCATAGTTTCTTTAAATTCTAACCATAGATTAAAGATTGATCAATCTAAATTCTATTTCTTACTTCAATATCCATATAAATCACAAAGATCTCTATGAATTCATATAAAGATTAAAGCAAGGTAGAAATTCAAAGAAGAAGAAATTGCATTAAGTTTAATCCAATTAAGAACATAATCTCAAAATCAAAACCGAATTTAATCAGGAGTCTAACTTGGTTATAAGGATTCTACTCCTCCATGGTCATGAAATCCAAGCTCCAATGGAGAAGTGTAGTCATAAATCAAAGAGCTCCAGAATTTTTAAGAGAGAAAATAAAAGCTGCCTAGTCTAGCAATGATAACTCGTCTGCCTCCTTTCTCTGCTTATAACTTTCTAACTTTCATGCACACCTAATTTACCCATAACCTAGTTTAAACCTCTGGACCTCAACTTCAAATGGGCTCCGGTTTGGGCTTAATTGGGCCTGAATTGAGGAAGTTAAGCTCATTTAAGTCCATCTAGGTCAATATAGGTCTCTGGACTAATCAGCCATTTTCTACAGGAAATAAGACCATCTTAACTTCATAATTTGTTGAACCGGCCTTTATAACAATTGAATCCCTGCGCCTTAGCTTTTTAATGGGACCGGTTTCAAGTCTATACGACATGTATAACACAAGTTATGGTCCAAACACTGCATGCGGGTCAAGATCCAACGGCAACAACTCTACTCTGACTTCTGGGTTAAATTTGATCCACTGAACATCTAAATTGGCCTTGGATGTCTAAATAAAAGTTGTAGATAATCCTCTTAGCTTTCCTACAAGACAAGAATCACAATTTTTAGACATACAGAATAGTGTCAAAACCCTAATAATGCTGAAAAACACACTTAAGCCCAATTTGAACCTATTTAATGAAATATGACCCAAGCCTAATCAAATAAGCCCAAAATAGGATTAGGAGATTAATTAATATATAAAAATAATGTTCATCAACCCCTAGCATGAGGGGTGCATATAGGATGGACATTAACCACAAAAAATTTTACAACCAATTTTTGTTTATCAAGCCAGTCAAAATTGGACAAGTCATTGATAACTTTATCCGAGTTTTTGTATGCCGAGCAAGTATCAAGAACCTCTTCACCCACCCAATCTCCCATATTGCCTATAGGACCAACCCAATCATCCACTTCATGTCTGTGGGCATCACTCTATATAGGTAAAAATAAACTGTATTGGTAAAAAGAAAAAAAGAAAACCATCTGCTTCAATTTTAAAACACAAAATTTCAAACTCATGTAGACAAAATAACCTACCTTGCCCACTAGAACCTTCTTCCCCTTCTCTACCTCGGCGACCTCATCCTCACTACCACCACTAACACTCGGCTCTTGGGAACTATCTGAAGCCTCACTATACATCTCCTCACTCTAGAAACCCTCTCTATCCAAAGCCATATCCAGATAAATAGGAAAGAAAAGAATATAGAAAGAGTAGAGCAAGAGAACGTTGTTACCTTCAATATATAAACAAAAGGAAAAGAGACAATATCCTGTAGTTTAGCCTCAAGAGAAGGAAAGAACAAAGAAAATCAACTTAAAGTTTGGCCTGAACAGAAGGAAAAGGAAAAAAGATACACAAAGGGAGGTGAATTCCTTAGTGGAGAGAAAAAAAGATATTAAAGGGGAGGTGAATGATAAAGAAGGTGAATCGGCCCATGTTATAAAGGGCTAAAAAAAAAGAAAAAAAAAAAAGGACAACAATTATGACCATTGAATNAAAAACTAAAAAAAAAAAAAAAAAAAACCTTCGCAACAATTGAAAGAATCTATGCAGCAAGAAAATTTCTACAACAATTGAACTAATCTTTGCAATGGCAAAAGAATATCTACAGCAATTAATCTCTAACAAGTCAAAAAAAATCTCTGCCAAGAAATCTTGCCAAAATATTTTTGATTTGAAAATTGAGATGACAGAAAAATATCTTACAAAACATGACACTACTGAGTTAAAAAATAAAGGCTAAATGGATGCACATGCGTGGCAGAGCATGCCCTTGGGCGAAACTTGATCCTAGTAAACTAAAAAAAATGACAACAAAAACAAAAAAGCTTTAGAACTTTGGCAGTGCCAAACTCCCAAGTTAGGGGCAAGTGATGAGGAATGGCCCAAAAGATATTGGGTCGGACTCCAAGCCCATGATCCAGTTGACAAGTCACCACACTATCAGTAAGGACAAGGCGCCGTATCCTCAGCAGGAATAAGGCGCCATATCCTTAACAGGAATAAGGCGCCACCAACTCAGCTCTTCAACTACTATAAATACATGAACATTGTAGTCTAAAAGGTAATTTTTGTCATAACTATACCTTGGACTTTTGTTGGATTACCTATCTTGTCACTCTTACTGACTTAAGCATTGAAGAGTCATTCTCAGCCAACTGCCAATCTTGACTTCTTACAAGTACATTTAACTCGGACATTTCTGGCATTTCCTTTTCATTGAAGCATGGACTCTTTCCATGGATTCTACGAGTTCATGGAGAGAGAGGAAGAGGGACAAACCAAGAAATACATAAACAAGTCTAAAAATTCTATTTCTTATTTTTTAAAAAAATTAAATTTTCAAAATGGCTATGAATTTTATGCTATTTAAGAAGGAATTTTTTAAAAAAATAATCAAGATTTCTAAGAAAGTAGCATTTGACCCAAACATAGGATAAGGAATATTATCTCAATTTCTCATGAATGTTTAAACCCAACCAAACGTAAATTATAACATCCCCGAGAATAATATTTCTAGAAACAAGATTCTTAAAAATGATGTTTCTCGAGAATGAAAAAAAATTATGTACCAAACACCACCTTAGTGATAATCTTCCTTAAAAAGAAGAGCTGATGTATTATTTTCTAAGTTAAAGCCATATTTATGTGTGAAAAAGAGGGAGCCAAGGAGGTTGATTCACTGTGGTGCTATGCCACTTATTTGTTTGATTTGTTAAGCTGGACCAAAATTACAATTAAGTTTATTTAAAAATACCTTTTAGTTTCAAATTACTAAAATAAAATATAGGTTTAAATATATTGTAGGTCCCTATAGTTTAGATGAATTTTGAATCAGGTTTTTATAGTTTTTTTTTCCTCTTTTGGGGTCCTCATAGTTTGAAATTTTTTTAATTGGGTCCCTGCTATTACACTCAGTTATAACTTTGTTAGTTTAGTGCTGACATGAAAATGACTTGTCTATGTGGTAATAAAAAAAAAGTTGATGTGGCGCCAAAGTGGCACAAAAATTGTCAAACATACCCTAATTTGTTTGTCATTTTTCTGTCCTCTTTTGTCCTTTCAACTAAGATTCACTGCTTCATCAACATCTCTTGTTTCTCTCTTGTGTTTGCCTTTCATGTTCTTTATCTCTCTCCACCAAGTCCCTCACCTTTGCCTTCACTTCCGTTTCTCTTTGGCGGTGTCTCTATCCTCTTTTAGTGTTTTATTTGTACTAACTACACAAGCCTCTCCATCTTGTCTTGCAGATTTTCCTACTATCGGCGGCGACACTTACATCCTCTCTCCTTCCTCTCTGGTTCAAGGCTTCTCACTTTAAAGCATCTCAACCATTGCCCAAACTCTCCTAAAAGCTGTTAACATCACCATTGCTTTTAAACAACCACATTTTTATTATCATTATTGCTATTTTGTTTGGATCATGTTATGCGGATTCCATGGAGCTTGAAGTGATCATGCTAGATGTTTCTTTTTCTTGTCTTTAAGAAGCTTGCATTTTGCTTCACCTATATATACTCAACAAGTTAGCATTACTCAATACTTGACTAAATTTCCCAGTTGTATTTGTTTTTAACAAAAATTGCACAACAATGCCTTCATAAGCCTCGCAAATATAGGTTCTAAATTTTGCATAACACTGCATCAAAAAAAAAAAAAAAAAAAAGTAGTCTTAATGAGAATCTTTGATAGATTCTGAAGGTCATAACTATGATATGAATTTGTTTTAGCAAGAAATTGGTGGGGAGAAGGATGAGAGAGAGAATGGGGTTCTACCCTTTTTAATGGAGACTATACATAGTTGAGGACTATGCCAATAGTGATTGATGAGTGAATGTGAGTGAGACACCGAGAACAGCCTTTGGACAATGAGAGGGATGCACTTGGTTCAGCAATAAGAGTGCTTCTTTGGTCATCAAAAAAGTATAGTCATAGAAGGTATGTCTTAGAGCTTAAGGCAGCCATGATGGCTATAGAGATGGTGGTAGTGGTAAAATGTGGGAAGATGATGGAATTGCAGATGTGGTGACAATGGTGGTTATACAAGCAGATGAAAGCATGGTGTGGTTCTAGTTATATTTGGTGAGAGCTTTAGCTTAGCGAGGGAGCTTTAAGGTGCGGTTGTCTTGTTGGGGGCTTTAAGTGTTAATGGTAGAGGTGGTAACAATGGTGTTTATGGTGAGGGTTGGGAAGAAGATGTGTTGCATAAATTGATTATGGAGGTATTTGGGCAGAGTTTCAAGTAGATGAATGAATGGGGGCTTGTATTGTTAGAAAACAATAATGGAAACAATAAACATATAGCTTTGAGGCGTGAATAATTACATTGTCTTGAGTGTAATATTATTTTTCTATTCAAAAGTAAGTTACCTCAAGATACAACAAAGCCCTAAAAAACTCTCAATGAAAAAAGTGAATGTTAACATCAGGAACATGATGAACATTGACTAAGGTAAGTTTCTGTCCAGAAGTGAAATTTAGTACAATAGACCATTTTCCGAGCACCTTAACATGCTAATGATTCCCCATTAGTATTTAATCTTGTTCCTCCAACTCATGGTAAGTTTTGAAGAAAGACTTGTTGTTGCTCACATGTATTGTTGCACCCAAATCAAGGAACCAATTCATATTTCTGGATGCAGTAGTCATGTTCAATTCAGTCACCATTCCAATCTAAATGTTGGAAACCATTACAACAAGTTCTTTTACTTCATCTTCCAACAAGTTAGCTAGTTTGGCTTTCTCATAAGTATTTTCTTTCTTCTTTTCATAATTTTTAAATCTACATTCCTTGGTGTAGTGTCCTTTCTTTACACAGTGAAAGTAGACCTTGTTCTTTTTGTTTTTCTTTAATCCACCATTTTTTTGGACTTTAAGTTTGTCCTAATTCTTCCCTCCAGACTTGTTTCTAGAATTACTTATTATTGCATTCACTTGTTGCGAATTCTCTTTTAAATTCACATTTATTTTCATGAAATTTTTATCTCTACCACGAGTTTCACACTCAATCTGTAAATGAGTTTGAAATTGTTCAAGAGTGAAATTATCAGGTAAATGCAACACTTTCTTTTTGTACCCATTCCAAGAAGGAGGCAATTTGGATAAAATTACTCCTATCTGAAGGGTATCAGGAATTGAGATATCTAAATCTCTTAATTTGGAAACTAGAATTTGTAGTTCATGGACTTGATCCATGACTAACATGTTATTAGACATTTTGAAATTAAAGTAATTCAAAGCAAGACATTTGTTAGTACCTCTTTTTTCGCTTTGATACTTGACTTCCAAAGCATTCCATATGTCTTTTGGTGAAGTCAAATTCGAGTAGAGATCATACAGATGATTCGTAAGGGTATTCAAAATGTGACCATGACACACCAATTCATCTTCCTCACATTTCTGCCTTTGGTTTCTTACTTGATTCAAATCTTCAGCAGTTGGTGTAGCAATGGGTGGCAGATTTGGGTCTAGGATATAAAACACCTTCAAGGTTGTGAGTAAGAACTTCATCTTATCTTTTCACCTTGTGAAATTCGTCTCATCAAACTAGTTGAGTTTCACAAAATCTTGCAACTTTACAGTAGAATTAGTAACAACCTCCATTATGAGAATATTACACTCAAATTGTTAGAAAATGATAATGGAAACAATAAACAAATAGCTTTGAGGCGTGACTAATTATACTGTCTTGAGTGTAATATTGCTTCTCTATTCAAAAGCAAGTTATCTCAAGATACAACAAAACCCTAAAAAACTCTCAATGAAAAAAGTGAATGTTAATGCATTTGGGAGTTCCCTTTTATAAACTTGAAAAGGCATTAATGAACAAATATGACTGGTCAGTAATCAACAGATACAATTGTCTATTCGAATTTATTTATAAACTAAATAGATACAATTGTTTGTTTAATGAACCTTTTAATTTAATTAACTGCCCTCTAAACCGATCAAACTGACCCGAACCTGACCAGTTATTAAAACCATACTCTAAAATATTTGTCAAATCAAGGCCCAAAATGCCCCAAGTGCCAATGAAAGATCATTAAGCATATTTGATTTGTTATGCTATTTTGCTAGCTTTATATGTTTGTGTGGCCTATTATCTAAAGTTACTCTATAACTTCTTTTTGCCTTTATAAAGCCTTAAACATTGTTTGTTTCAATCAATGTGAAACTTAGTTCTACAACTAAAATTACAAACTATTCAACATTGTTCAGTGCAAAATGGGTTAAGGAAGGGACAAAGTGGTGAGACAGGCCAAGATAGGAAGGGAAGGAGAAGGTAGAGAGAGAGAAGGGAATGAGAGGAAAGATGCTAATGTGGTAATTTTTGTGCCATTTTGACGATGTGTCAATTTTTTTTATTGTCACATAAATAACTGTTTGTCATGTCAGTACTAAATTAACGGAGTTATAACTTAGGTGATGACAGAGACCCAATTAAAAATATTTGAAATTATAAGAATTCCAAAACAAGAAAAAAAAAATTATAGAAACTTGATTCAAACATCAAAATTATAGGAAATTATAATATATTTAAACCTACAATTTATTTAGATTTTGGATGAACCCCACCCAGTGGCTCTCTTTGCACTTTGACCAAATTAATATAGTTTAGAAAGTTAATTTCGTAAATAATGTAGTCAGAAACAATATTACATAAATAATGTAGTGTAAAAAAAATTAAAAATTAAAAAAAAAAAACGTTGGCGTCAGACGGGGCACACAGACGCGCCGTGGGCCCGCCGGCGCATTCTCAATGGACGCGCCGTGGGGCCCACGGCGCGTCCGGTCTTGTCGTGATATCAACCGATAGGTGCATGGCTTGTAGGGACACGCCGTGGGCCCCACAGCGCGTCCCATTTTGTCCCCAACCCTCGTGGGCCCCACGGCGCGTCCCATTTTATCTCTGAACCTCATTGGCTGGTGGCGTGTCCGAATTCTATAAATTCCTCCCCTCCCCTCCGAGCAGTCTTCACACAACAGCGAAAATCAACCAGCAGTCTTCACAAACCTCCGAAAATCAACAAGCAGTCTTCACACAAGAGGAGCGAAAATACTCCAAGCAGTCTTCACATAAGGTACGTTTAAATTTTAATTACTACTTAATATTAATAAGTATTCTTATTTATTTTAAATTTTAATGATTTTAATAATTATTTTTATTTAAGTTATTTTTTATCTTTAGTTTGATAATATTTAGTAGTTTATTTTTTTATTGTAATATTACGATAAATAAATGTTTTCATAAAATTTGTATTTAGCTTAATATTTAGTAGTTTATGATTATTGTATATTTAGTATTTTATGAAATATAATATATTTGATTTTTAATTTAGGAGAAAAATGCTGATATTTGTTTATTACAATAGTCGAGTATATAATATTTGTATTTAGCTTAATATTGTTATGATTATTGTATATTATTATTATACTGAAATATGATATATTTGATTTTAAATTTAGGAGAAAAATGCTGATATTCGTTTATTACAATGGTCGAGTATATAATGGAGAACAAGGAGTCACGTATGAAAGTGCGAATCCTGTATGCATGATGTTGAAACATAAACTTAGACTACAAAGTCTTAAAGAGGTGATCCAACGAAAATTACGTCTTGAGCCCAATAAAGTGATCAAGAACATCAAATATAGATTTCCTATGTCAGCTAACCCCTTATATTATGGTGTCCTTGATCTTGTGGCTGATGAAGATGTAATGTGCATGTATGAGAGTCACTCACAGCATGCCAATCTTGGAGCAATGGAGGTTTTTGTGGAGACTGAAACCACAGAGCATGATGATAGTGATTTTCATATCGTTGATGATTGTGGGTCAAGTTCCATACCTTATTCAGTTCAGATGCATAGTCAAACAGAATTAGAGAATGACCGCTGTTATCGACCACATGTTGACTCATTTGGGTTTCAGTATGGTATGCCTAGTTCGAGTCAAACTTTTCAGCCACCAGAGAGACATGACTATGATTGTTATGACTAGTGGTTCAATTCAGATATTGGACAAGGGAGAGACATCGAAGAATAGGAAACAAGACATGAAGAGGAATCATTGCTTAATGGTGCTAATTCTCCCATTGATCCACTAGTTACGTTGAGTGATGATGAAGATTACATTCCAGATGAAGATGATGCATCTAGTGATGAAGAATATCAACATAGTTTGGATCTGAATGTACAACCATTGGGCGTTGAATCCGATTGTCCCAGGCCGGAAATGGTGCAGCCGTTGCAGTATTGTGAACCTGTCCCAGTTTATTCAGCAGTTAACTGGGATGCAATGCGAATAACTGATAACACTGGGATTTCAGATGAACATGTAGCGTGGGAGAGAGGTAGAGAGTTGTCAATTGGGCAACAATTTTCTACAAAAAATGACGTTCAGCTTGCTGTGAAGGAATACTCACTGCAAATGCATCAGTCATTCACTGTGATCGAGTCAAATCCGACTATGTGGAATGTTATTTGTCCAAATAAGGCTACTGGTTGTAATTGGAGACTTCGAGCCTGCCAAAGAAGTCATAGCAAAGTATGGGAGATTAGAAAGTATAACGGTCCGCATACTTACACAAATCCCTTGATAACGCAAGATCACAAGAAGTTAGATATTAATGTGATAGCGTCAAGCATTTATGGAATGGTTGAAGAGAGTCCTGATGTATCAATTAAGTTGATACAGGAGCGAATATCGGCAGACTTTTCCTATCGAGCATCGTACAGAAAAGCATGGTTAGCAAAGCAGAAATGCATTGAAAAGTTGTTCGGTAGTTGGAATGAAAGCTATAATCTATTGCCTAGATGGATGGCAGCAATGCGAGCGACAAATCCTGGAACTGTTGTAGAATGGTTCTTGGATAATAATCACATCAGTAGTCAATCAAATGTTCAGGAAAAGATGTTTCGTCGTGTCTTTTGGACATTCAAAGCATGTGTTGATGCATTCACTTTTTGCAAGCCTGTGATTCAAGTGGATGGGACTTTCTTGAGTGGCAAATATCGGGGAACGTGATTGCTTCTACACAGGATGGCGATAGGTCACCATTGCCTTTTGCATTTGCTATTGTCGAAGGTGAAGTTAAAGATGCATGGGCGTGGTTTTTGACTTTAGTTCGTCGTCACGTTGTTCGAGATCGTTAAAATTTGGCAATAATTTCTGATCGCCATGTAAGTATATTGTCTTCAATTGCAGATGCTAGTGTAGGTTGGAGTCCACCACTCGCGTACAATTTCTTTTGCTTGCGTCATGTCGTTAGCAATTGGAATACACACTTCAAGAATAAAGCCCTGAAAACAAAAATATACGCAGCAGGTATGTTAAATTTTGTTGTTTTCATAGTTGTATATTTGATTTAAATGAACTATTTCTTAATATTCAAATGTTTTTGACTCAATTTGACAGGCAGCCAATTTGAATCCCTTAAATTTAAAGAGTTTATGATGGATATACAAAGTCGATGCGAAGACAATCGTGCATGGAAGTATGTACGCGATCTTGATGAAGCAAAATGGACTTTGCAAGGAGATACTGAGGGGAGACGTTATGGCATGATGACTACCAATTTGGCTGAGAATATTAATGGCACATTGAAGGGTGTTCGCAACATGCCTATTACTGCCCTGGTTAGAGCAACATATTACAAGTTAAATGCTATTTTCACTAAAAAAAGGGATGAAGCTGGTAATATGAGAGCTAGTGGACAACAATGGACCGAGTATGTCGTGGATAAGATGCGTGAAAATTCACGAGAGGCGTCATCACACAAGCCTCGTTTGTTCAACAGGGACACCGGTTTATTCGAGGTTGAGGAGAGGTATAATATGAGAACCAGGACGGCTGGACGCACGTTTGTTGTCAACCTAAATGAAAGAAGGTGTAGTTGCGGTAAATTTAAAGCACTTCATTTCCCATGTTCACATGCAATATCTGCATGTGCTTCAGCTTCCCTCAATGAATGGTCTTATGTGGATCCGGTATACTCTATTCAAAATTTAATGAATGCGTATCGTGGACAGTTTATGCCTATTGGTGGACAGGAATATTGGCCCGAGATCCAGGGGATACATATTAGCCCCAACCCCGCGATGCTGAGGAAGAAAGGTCGTCCTGTTACGAATCGCATTCGAAATGAGATGGATTGGCGGGATCCAAGCAGAACCCGGACAATAATAAAATGCAGTATTTGTCGCACGGAAGGGCATAATAGGCGAAACTGTCCACTTAGAAGAATGTCTGATCCATGAATAAATTACTTACTTGTAGAATTTGAAATTTTTATGTTGAGTTTGTTATTGTTTTGATTATTAATAATAAAGAGTCTGGATATGTGGCATATTGTTTAATTATATCTTGTTTAAGTTTCAAACGTTTAAATAATGATATAACGTATGAACTCAAATATAATAATAATCAACATCTCTAATAATAGACATATCATGTGTACAATAACAATCTAACACTAACGTCTATGTCGAAACAAATGCCCGTCTGTCCCACATCTGGGAGGTCTACTGACACGTCATGGCAATTCTTCTTCAACAGGTTGGGTGGCTGGTGGTGATAGTTCTTCCTCAGCAGGCTGGGTGGCTGAAGGTGTCATATAATCATACATATCCCCTGATGAAAATAATCTAGTCCAGTCATCGCTGGATCATAGGGATGACGTGCTGTCAGAGGAGTCATCGTCAGATCGGTCCAATTTCCCGTATACTCTGTCTGTGAAGAGGGGTCGTGATATGTATCAATCGTTGATGAGGGAACACGAGAATCAACGTCAAAGAAATTGTATACAGGAGATTGTACCGCATGTGGCGTCATATCAAAGTACCCCTGATTCTCTGTAACTTGTACTGGATCGGGCCTATACGGCACGTCGACCGATGAACCAGCCACATCAACGCGATGATCAGAGTGAGACGAACTTTGAGATCTATCACTGGAACGATGTCGGGACCTAGTAGCGGGTGAGGCAGGATGGCGTCGTGATGATGTAGCATGTGCCTCCGAAGACATGGCTGCACTCCCTGCTGAGTTCGTCGCCTCAGGAGCCATATGGGGTTGGGGTTGCATCACCGGTGGGAACATCCCAAACTCTACAAACACCCCGGTGAGCTTTGAAACAAATGCCTCATATCTCTCAGGTGTCAAACCCTGCTGAGGAACCGTTCCCCAACCCTGCTGAGGCACCCCCTGCTGATGAACACCCTGCTGACTCTCCCAACCATGCTGAGGCACCCCCTGCTGATGAACACCCTGCTGACTCTCCCAACCATGCTGAGGCACCCCTTGCTGAGGAACACCCTACTGACTCCTCCAACCCTGCCGACTACTACCACCCTGCTGACTCCCCCAACCATGCTGAGGCACCCCCTCCTGAGGAACACCCTGCTGACTCCCCCAACCCTGCCGACTACTACCACCCTCCTGAGATTGAGGATGAGTAGGAACCTGCACCGTAATAAATTATGGCTCATAATTTCTTGACAAAAAAATGTACTAACTTAAAACAAATTCAAAAACAAACATAATAACTGTAACGTTTTTACTTGTCCACTAGCTATGGCATTTTCAGGCCTCATCCATCGACGCGTTATGCGTGAGTACCATACAATGTAATCCGGGTCTACTCCAAACGGCTCGTCTAACTTAACTACATATTGACGTCGATCATCCCACAAAAAGTTATGAGCCATATGATGCCCCGTCCATAATGTAGCCTGCTTTCCCTTCATGTTGACATTGTGTAGTTCTGTATCATAAAACGTAATATCTCGGGGAATGTGTTGTCTGCACCCAAATTGGCGTAGAACTCGATCTGGATTGTGGTGCTCTACAATGTGATAACATATTAATGGCACCTTAGCAGCTCAAATTTCCTGCCCCCTAACACAATAGTTCGGGAGTCGTGCCATCAGTGCCCTGGTATATGGCTGCCACACAATCTGTTTACATGCAACATTAATAATATGAAACATATTTCTTACAACAAATTCAAGTAATAAATGACATACATTAATTACTAGTAACAAGAATTCTTACATCATCACTTTCAAGTAGATCAAATGCCCGTCGAAACCCTTTTTGGTCCGCGCCGTAAATAATATTGGTCCAATCTAGAGGAGTTTTTCATCTAACATGTTTCAAATATTACACTATAATTAATTACGTTTATTACATTAAACAAATAATGTACTATTAATTATGTCTATTATACTATAAAAATAATGTCATTCTAATATGAATCATATAATCTAATTGACAACTCTTTATATTAATGTACTATAATTTTAAATAAATTATCAGAATATAAAATAGTTTAATTAAAAATAACTTCAAATTTAATTTACTTACCTACTCGCAAGTGGCCCAGTTAGATCACGCTCTTCTCGCCTCGGAGCTATATACGGGAATCTCTCCCATGCCCAACACTGGAGCAAAAAACAGCATCCTGCAAAGTTATCAGCTTCCTCAAGAGAAGTCATGCAAAGACTTCTATACAGATAGGCAAGACAAGCTGATCCCCAGCTGAATCTCCCAGCCTCATCCCAATTTTCTAACAACTTTAAATACATAACATGTACACAATTGCCACTACGATCAGGCATCAGCCACATGCCAATTAAACGCAATATATGTGCTCTTGCAAATTGTTGTACTACATCATCTGCAGCATCATTTGGGCATCGACTAAATGTTCGCGAAAGCCAGCTCAGTTTCAGTCTTCCTCCAGCTAAGGCAGAATCAGGTGGAGTTACGCCAAGCAATTCCCGACAAAGATCACTCCATGTGTAACCAGTATACTCGGATACTGCTTCCCCATCAACAGGAAGACCAAGTAACACCTCTACATCTTGCAATGTGATAGTACACTCACCGCAAGACATATGAAATGTATGTGTTTCGGGCCTCCATCGTTCAACTAATGCAGAAATTAACTGGACATCAATATGAGCAGGTTCTATTTCTGCGACCCCACCAAAACCTGCCCTTCTCACGTATTCCATAACTCGATCATTAGGTCTACGTATATTACTATGAGATCGAGGACGTAACTCTATATCAACCTGTATAAAAATTACAATAATTTATAACAAATTTACAATAATATAAAAAATTCTACAAATTCAAAATACTCTAACAAAAATATTTATAAATTACTTACTCCAGTATTCCATATTTTTGTTGATATGTGATTATTTTGTTCAGTCAACAGAGTAGGATCTTGTGGTCCTGGTACTACAACTTCATCCGCCATAATGTACACCAAAAAAATAAAAAATAACTTCTAGTACAATGGATACAAAATCAACGTAATAAGAAAAAAAAAAATTATAGCTCAACAAGAGGAACAACAAGCAGCAAAGAAGTTAAGAAGAGAAGCAAAAAAATTAAAATGAGAAGCAAGGAACCAGAGAAGTTGAGAAGCAGAGAAGTAGAGAAGTTGAGAAGTGGAGAAGTGAATGAGGAATTCAAAGGGGAAGGGCGGAGGAAGAGGAGAGAAAGGGCCAAAAACTTTGCCACGTGTCACGTCCCCGTTCGGCCTTCAAATGGCTGGATGGGGAGCTGACACGTGGCACACACCTGCAGATTCAACGGTCAGCTCTGGCGTGCACGACAAGACCGGACGCGCCGTGGGCCCCACGGCACGTCCATTGAGAATGCGCCGGCGGGCCCACGGCGCGCCTGTGGGCCCCGCGTCTGACGCCAACGTTTTTTTTTTTAATTTTTAATTTTTTTTAAACTACATTATTTATGTAATATTGTTTCTGACTACATTATTTACGAAATTAACTTTCTAAACTACATTACCTTGGTCAAAGTGCCTCCTTTTTCTTCTTTTCGGGGCAGACGGCAGAGACGCTTAGCCTTTTATTTAAGTTCGATCAACGCTACAAGAAGTCACCATTTGCGCATAACAAAGGCGTTTGACCATGGAGGGCTGTAATCGTAAGGTGCTAAGTAGCACAGGACTCCCAATTGTCATCTGTCATTCTTCCTCTCTCAATTCCAAGGTATCATTCCCATCTAGAAAAGCTCACAAGGATTTCATTTCGATTCCTCACAAGTCTAGGATCACTCTTATCGAAGCTACTGAAACCCCACATGGCCAAACACCCACTATTGCTTCCAGGAGGCGAAGACGGAATCAGAACGTAGATGGGGAGTTCTTTGTAGGTAAATAACTATTGAAACAGAAAATCAGTATATATTATAAGAAATATAGTCAAGTGGTATGGTAACTTGAAGGAGTGAAAGGAATTTCTTCTACTTATTCCTTGTTTCTTTTTCTTTTCTTTTTTTTTTTTTTTGGAAAATTGAATATTTTTCTGAGAAAATATGAAGCTATAAGTTGGGTATGTTATAAGTTGGCAGAAATTCAGGTGATTCAATGTTTTTTGAAAAAAAAAATAAAAAAATCAAAGTCTGGTTCTCCCATGTGTAGTTTGTGTATTTTGGTTGTTGATATGACAAAGGTTTGGTAGTAAGATGGTGTAACAAATAATTACTGTCTCGTTTTTATTGATGTTCTGAAATTATATATACACACACACACGCATATATATAATATTTTATAGGAGATGTTCTGAAATTTCTGGTTTCCATTGAAAGAAATAATTATAAATTATGTATTACAGAAATAGGGATGATTAAATGTTATAACAAGAGGATGATTGGGTAAATGATATATGTTTTAGGTAGCTTCCTTGAAAGTGGGTCAAAAATGTAACTTGCATCTTTATTCCTCTAGCTATCTGATCTTTTTATTAATCCAAGCTCAGTTGCTTGTGTAAACTGTTGATTGCTTAAGATATCCGACTTACTTGTATTTTGGTAATGTTTATCATTGAACATGGTACACTGACAGAGTGGTGGTATTTGTTATTTTCTCTAGTTCTAGGTCTCTTTATTTGAGAAATGCACTGATTTTTTCGTTCTCATCTTTGTTGCAGATCATACTTGCATAGACTGTGATACTTGCCGCTGGATGGCTCCGGTAATTATTTGAACCTGCATTTATTTGCATCTATTGTTATTGGTTTTAAACCAGTATGGTTGCGTACCATACCTAAACCTGCTAAACTAACTTTGAAGTACATTTGTAGCTAATTGCCTTCAAACATATGGATGATAGTGACAGTTATAATGGAAGATGATTTAAGGCCACAGGAAGCCATCTTGATACAATTTCAAATTTAGAGTGTTGTTAGTTTTATTGCTGCATAGACCTATGGTCTCTTGTTGTGTTGGTTTGGATTTTTGTATTTTTAATGTTTATAATCCATATAATGCAATGAACACATCTTTACATGGTAAGAAAATTTGACAGAGCTAACAGGAAAAAAATAATAACATATGGAGTTGATTTTCATAGGTATGATATTTGGAGTGTGGATGAACTTTATTTGAGGAATGAAAATATCAAATCGATTGTTACTAAAATTTACTTATTACAATCTTTTTCTATCAAAGTTAATATGAGCGATGTTAAATTAGATTTTCCTCTAGAGTGAACACTTCTAAGACGTCTTGTAGTATGCCAAAAATAACATAGAATGTATTTGGAATATGAAGTAACTAGGTCATGTGTACAAGCCTAAGCCAATCCAATTAATCTGTTTACTTACCTTATTTTTATCCTTGGAGATGAGATGTAAATTTGATAGCAAAACCTTGTGAAACTGAAATTTCATGTCATTGACTACATATCTCATTTCTGGAAATTCACTTTCTTAAATATTGTATTTTGGTGTCCTTAATAACTAAAAAGGACCATATATTGAACTCACTGGATGGAGTTGTATCAAGTTGCCCAGGCATATTTCAAATTTTTCCTTAACATATACAGCGATGTTATATTATCTTTGCCGATTATCAGCTGATCTCATCTCATACTTAATTTACATTCTGTCTGAATAGAAAACCCAAGTTAGATGTGTCTCTATGCTGTTCTGCTATTGTACATATCAAATTTGATGCTCCATAGAAATTTGGATTCAGCTGCTTTCCAAACTGGATGTTAAATTATATCTTACTGAAGCCTCATGTAACCCATTGCAAACTAAAGCAGTATCTTGAAATGACTATGCTTTTCCTCTATACAAGTGTAGACTTCCGCATCTCCCTTGTGCCTCATTTTCTAGGTATCTAGATAGAGTTAATTTATTACCTGGTGATGAAATATGCAATTTTACGAAGGACTTTTGGATATGATTCAGAATGACCTGAAATTTTACCAGATTAGGCTTTGAACACTTTGTTTGCCAGCATACTGTAGACATTCTACTTCATAAACTCCTTCTAATTGCTAAATATTCTTAAATTTTAACTTGACTGACTGGCCAACCAGGATAATTTAAGAACTAGTCTGGTGAACACCCTCTGATGAAATCACTTAAACTGCTGTGAAGTCAGGTGAAATTAGTGCAAATCAGTTTACCCAGTCCTGGTTTGGATGGTTGGGGCAGTTTATTTATGAGTGAGATGGAAGTTCAAAGTCATTTATTATAAATATAGATCGGAAATAAGGGTTGAGACTCAAACCCAGGCTCCCCTGGAAGGAAGCAATAACGCCCTCATGTAATGGCTAAACTACCACCAGACCAATATTTATGATGATTATAAAAGAAATGACATAGTATATACTTTTAATGTTTTAAAATAAGAAATGTACTCTTAAATAATTGCTAAAAAGTTTATAAATGTTATTAAAAAAATTTCAATAAATTGCAGGTTTTAAAATTTTAGGATCAATTATAACATCATTTAAAACTTAAATAATTTTAGATATATCATATAATTCTAATTTGAATGTGTTGTTTATTTATATTGACCTTGGCTAAACCCTGGTTCAGCTGCAGTTGAACCTTTGACCCTTAACCCTATCCTTTTTTGATTTATTGATCAGTTCAATTTTTTATATTCTTTTTTACATGTTATTTTTAAGTGTTTTTATCAATTTGTTACTTCCTTTTTTATCAAAGAATGTGGTTTCATGAGTAACAGTTTCAAGCCAATTAGTAAAAGAATTTGACTGAGATCATTTTATGATAGATTTTGAAGTGTGCACTTATAATTTTTCTAAATCTCTTCTATTTCAATCATTTAACTTACACCATTCTATGATAGTTTTTCTGAGTCTTCCATTTCAATTATTTCAGCAAATCTTCACTCAAGTTGATGGGATGTCTGCAGTGTTCAAACAGCCTACTTGTGAGGAGGAACGACTAAAAGCTCTTCAGGTGCCTGCTACTACCTTTTATTTGTTTACAAGTTTAAAAATGATTTGGGTTTCTTTTATATTAATATATATAAATGAACTTTTAATCCACGATTTCAAAATAGTTGTCTTGGACAAAAGTATTCTTGAAAGAGACTTCTGATGTCTGAGTAGTTATGTTGTATGATTGTAGTAAGTTGTTTCTGTTTGCTGGTTCCATCAAAGAATTGAAGCAGGTGTCTTCTTCCTTTTCCTTTGCCATTATCCTTTCTCATTTTTGAATTATAGCTGCTGAAGACAACGTCTGTAGTTGAATGATATGGGATATCAATAATGAATATGATCTTTGGTGATCTGAGTGGTTTCTAAACCCCCTTGAACCCTCTTTCTTTGTTCCAACTTCAATCCTTTTCCTATCTTTACTTTAATTCATCCACAGGTAGCTCTCTCATCTTTCTACTGCATCAAAGAGGAAAAAGACCATGCAAAAGTGGAGGACAAGATATCCTCTAACAGCATATCAATATGAGAAGAAGGAAGAATAACTTAGAAACAAAAGAACCTCAAAACATGACAGCTCTGTGATATCTTTGAATATGCACTGAAGAAACCCTCTTAAACTGCCCTATTGATGAACATCATAAGGATGCAAAAACACACTCCTATTCCACTATAAATCCAAAAGCATATTTTCTACATAAATAGATTCTTGCAATTGGCCTGAAATACATGGCACAAGAAACCTTACCCTCTTTTTAGCCCAAATCCTTGAAAAATGAATCATCAAACGCTGCTTGTTCTGAATCTAAATAGTCAAACAGGTTCTGCTTTTATGTCCAAGGATCACTTGACCTGAAAGTTTAAGTTGTTAAGCAAGGATGGAAGAATGTTTTCCTTTTTAACTAAAATAGACTGAACATACGCTTTCACCTCGAGGAGTTTCTGAATTTCATCAAAATTTAGCAATAAGGATAGTATCTGGATGCGGATAGAATCATCAATAAGAATCTTGGTTTTCACAAGAAAATGCTAGTAGCATCTAGACTAGAATCCTAATCCTGTCATCCAGGGTACTTTACAATTTAGCAGAACTTACTGGATTAAGAAGAAAAAGCAAAAAGTGAATTTTTCCTATAATTTTGGTTCTTAAAAATTTCATGAATGCAATTTGAAGAAATTTTCCATTTTACTGTTGTCTTTATTGTTTATTTTGTCTTATTGTCCTGTTATCAACATAATCTTTTTTAACTTAAAACTGTTATTTTAAGGCCCTACTCTCATGTCCAACAAGTTCAATCCATACAGAGAAGCCTCCTCGTGATATTCTACAAGCTCAGGACTCATTTCCAATTCCAATTGATGAGCACAAAATTCCGGTAAATATCAAATATAGTTATTGCATGTCTTTGTTACTTTGTATGTTGCATAGTTACTTTATCAGTCAGTTATACTTTGTACATAACATAGTAGGAATTTTCACTCAACATGTCAATCATTAGTGTGTTGCTTTGTCTGTCCCATACTTCTATTTTATTTTCTGACCAATGTCAAGAACCGATTCTACCCAAAAGCTTAAAATTGTTAAGTGAAGGCGGAAGAATGATTTTTATATCTAACACGGCTCTATATGCAAAAGCCCTTTGGACTTGAAGCATGGATAAAGCATAGGTCCACTCATACCTTGTGCTGGAATTTTTTAATTTAATTGAGAAAATGGAGGCAACATGATTCAATTTCTTGACCACTTAGTCAAAAGAGGCTATGATACCATGTTAAGAACTAACTCTTCTAGATTTCAGCCAAGTGGATAAAGCAAGCACACAACAGAAATGTTAGGGGAAAGAGCTTTGTGAGGCATCTGAACCTGCAGCAAATTATTAATGTTAATCCTATTGAGTTTGATTTTTGAAGACGAACCATATGAGGAAATTTGTCTCTATTCTTTTTATCCAAAAAATACGGCTAAACTAACATAATGGAGGCTCATATATCGCTTTCCGGTAAAGGCCTGTTTATTTCTTATTTTCTTCTGATAATTCTAAAAATACTTCTTGACAAATATTAATATTTTTTCTTATTCCTTCATCATATATGAATAAAAATAATAAGATTGAACCAATTTATATATAAAGAATACTGATTGTAATATTAATATCCAACAAAAAATATTCAGTTTCAACTTTTCATAGTTACTTATATATTTACAAATTATTATTTAATCTTTATTTAAACTATTATAAAGGGGATTTTTCCTATAATCTCTTCCCATTCGTTTTTTAGTTAACATAAGTTGGATTTACATTCTCATCTAAATATTTGTGGTTTTCTCACCCATATCTTCTAAGAGATTGGCTAATGAATTACATAATTTTAACCAACTTTCTTATTCTACAAATTTAAATGAGAGATCAACTTTTCGTTTTACTTTTTAAATAAAAATTTTATTTTTCTTAGTTTTTGCATGTACCATAAAAGAGTATGAGGAATCAGATATATATGTTAATTAACACCTGTTTCACATGCCTGGTATGTCAAGTTGATGTCATACTATATGCATTGGCAGTAGGAGGCAGCAGCCAAGTAATGTAAGTTGAAAACTTTTAACTACTACAAGCAGGAAAGGCTTGAAAATGAAAACTGTTGAGTAGTGATTAGACAACTGTGAATCATTTGTTTGCCTCAACTTCACCTATAGACAAATTATATGTGATTTAACTCAATTTCTTGTACTATAAATGAGAACTTGTATGACAGATGGGTTGACTGACAAGTTTGACAACCATGGCAACTTGCTTCCCTTCATTAGCAATTCTTAGTTTTTCATTAAGCAACTTATTTGTGATTCTGATATTTTAGATTAGCTCCATTAATTAACAAAATCATTTGATGCATCGTCGTTTTAACACTGGTATATAAGATACTCCAATATCTTAAATGCCGACATCATGGGAATAGGATGCCTGGGAATCCTCTAATTCATTAGTATCCTAGGTATATTTTGAATGATTTTTAATCTTCATACCAAACAAAGGGTGAGTTCCTGGTATTATTTGAAACTGGGGTATCTAATATCAAGATATCTCAAATACCTGCTTGTTTTAGAAGGAGCATGTATTATGGTTACATGAATATGTACCTGTATCTATGTATACAAATGTTCAAGAAATTGTGTCAATGTCCATGCAAAACTTCTTCGCTCAGATTTTGACCGGAAGCCCATACTTGTAACTATGTCATATTCAGCTACTAAATTGGCAATCAAGTTTTTTTTTCTTTTCTTTTTCTCTTTTGTAGAGAATGAATTATTCTCTTGCTCATTAAAATACTGTTTTCTTTGCTTCTCTCTCTATTTCTGTCATTTTATATTTTCATCCTCTATCTATACATTTAATGAATCATTACCGGAATGCTTTCAGGGCGTTTATCACTGTGGTTATCATTCTGAGAAATCATATGGAGCAGCTTCTTACTTGATTGTTCATCCAAAAGGAAATATACTTATAGATAGGTATCTTTTTTTTTTTCTCATCTTATATATTTGGTCTGAAATTTAATCATAAGAAATAATATTTCAGAAAGATAATTAACAGAGTCATGGAGAATGCGGCATGGAAGAGGGGTACAAAAGTACTTTTTATATTTATTTGTAAGGTGTAATCAGAGATGGAATTGATTCTATTTTTTTCTAGTTGACTTTTCAAAACTCTTAATTTGCTATTTTGTAGCCCAAGATTCACGGAGAGACTCGGATGTAAAATTGAGATGCTGGGTGGGGCACGCTACATCTTCTTAACCCACAAGTATGGTGATGTAGACCAAAATGCAAAAANAAAAAAAAAAAAAAAAAAAAGAGAATTGCCTTTTGGTTAAAGCTGATGCTAACATTGTTTGACAAATAGGGATGATGTTGCAGATCATGGAAATTGGTCTAAGCGACTAAATTGTGATAGAATTCTGCACTCAGCAGATGTACAGATACTATCTCATCCTTCAAACATCCTATTTGAATTTTAATATTTCTTGTTGTTTCCTTCCCTATGCAGTGCAGTACAAATTTACACGAGGATGTTTGAATAGGAAAATATGGTCTGAAGAGAATATATTAGTATTACACTTGATCCCTAGTCTGCTGTAGTTAATAAATTAATGGTAACACATACTTGACAGTTGCAGAAATCAACATAGGCTTGTGATATTTATATTCTATTAGTTGGGTTAAGGCATGCAACTCCAATATATTTCACAGATCTGAAGATAGGATATTTGACTGATATTTTGGTAACTTACAGGTTGAAGTTTCTACCGCCGAGGTGGAGATGAAGCTAGAAGGGATAGGTCCGTGGAGCCTTGGGGAAGATGTCCAACTTATACACACTCCAGGTCATACAGAAGTAAGTATTCCTATCTATTTCATTCTCTCATACCATCAAAATAGTCAAATTTGAAGTTCTGGTTATGGAAGGATGTCAGAGCCCTGATTAGAACTCCAATATATTGTAATTTTCCAGGGATCAGTTTGCTTATTTTATAAGCCACTGAAAATTTTATTCACTGGGGACCATATGGGCATGACAGAATCTGGGAAGCTAAGTATATGTGAACTGTACAATAAGTGTTCAGGTACTAGTAACAATAGATGTAACGACTTCAATTAAGTTAATAGATGTTCATTGCAGAGAACTTTCTGATGAAAAATGTTCTACAACAATTGTTGAGGGTTCAACAAACCTTGATATTATGAGATTTAATTTATCCTTTAAAGTCCTTTCCTCAAATTATGAAGCTCGTCTTTTATCATTTGATTACTCTGCAGTTTCCATGCAGCTAGACAGCATCTGGAAGTTATTAGACCTGGACTTCAAATGGATAATACCTGGTTTGCATTTCCCCTTCTTTATGTGTATATTGCTCATTGCCTATATGTACTCTTACTAATTCTAGATCCACAATCAAATATCTAATCATTGTTCTCTCTTTATTACATATATTGGTAATTTGTTTAAGATGTCATAGGCAAAGCAGTACTTTCAAAGTACAGAAACTTCTGAAGTTAACTATTTAGTTGAGAGGCTTTATATCATATTATTGGCTTATTGCACATGATAGAACCTTAGCACTTATGTGGAGATTAGTGATTGTAAAAGTGTAATGAAGAGCACATATGTTGGCATTTACTGTTTAGGAAGGTTTAATCAATTGGTCCAATGGTAACTGAGTGTTTATTCTTTACAATAAACATTGATAAACTTTTAGGTAGTCGAATTTAAAGGCAAAGATGGAATGCTTATAGAAGAGCATTACAAATTCAATAGGGTGTTGGTTCACTTATCCTGGAATGAGATGGCTTCCCTTATTATAGAATTGGCTAAAGATTTTTACCAGAATTAGAAGAAATGAATAAAAAAGGAAAATTAGCAATGATGAAACAAATGGAATGTTATTGGTTTTCTATGCTCTTTCCGTCTTGTTCCTTCCCCTTTTCTCTGTCTCTCTTTCTTGTGGTCTCTTTGGTGGAGTATGGAGTAGTAACAATGCAGTATAAAGCAGGAACACTTATGGTTTATGTAGTTAGTAAGATTATGGGTTATATCATATTGTATGGTTCTGATATTTTTCATAATTAGGGTACTCATTATTTAGTTGATAATGAATTAAGATTTCATTCGAAACAGGATCATTCAAGTTAGGGTTCTCTATCCTCCTAATATTAGTTGTTTCATTGTTTAAGAATTATTAATTATGTACAATTTTTGAATATTTGATGAATTTATCATTATTACATGAGTGATTGATCTTGTTCTCCGGCCCCTTTTCTGTCTTCTCTCTCAATCTCTCCTCCCATCTCTCTACTCTTTTGGTCCTACATTACTCTCTTTCTACTTTGTCCCCATCGGTTCTACATCAGATGTTGCCGATGCATGTGTAATGTTATGTTGAATATGCAGAGCAAAATCATGGCTGATGTGCTTTATTGCCACATAGCTCCTGGCTAGCCTTAGTGCTACAGTTACTATATCTCTGTTGGAACATTCACCAGTCCTTCATCATGGTTCTTCTTAATAGTGCCAAAACTGCTTGAGAAAGTGGCCAACCATGTTGGCAAAATTTATCAAAATCCCCAAGCAACATGATTGTCCCCAGATTTTTACCAAGCAATAGCTTTGTCCCAAGATTTTATCCTTTAATTTGGTATTTTTATTTCTCTTCTATCAGTGTATTTCTTTTTTTTTTTTTTATCAATAAAAGATTGACTTCTATCACTTCTCTTAATCTTGCCTTTACTTTTTTATGTTTCTTGACATTAGGCGCATCACTTTTTTATGGTTGTTTATGTTGCACTATTGATATTTGAGATGTTTATAATCTTTTTCCGTTCTTGTCCTAAAAGAAAAAGCTAGGCATATCTTTTGGTATTAAATTCCTTTTTGTGCTTTCCTATCCTGATTCATTTCTCCTCACTAGTTTATAATATTCACGTTTTTTGGCTTTTTAGTGTTAATGATACTTCTCTTCCTCACATCCCACTTCTATATTCATGGTTGGGCATGGTGAACTGTTGAATCCTGAAAATCATGTCATATCTATTAGTTGCACTTTCAAGACATATGGTAACGAGTCAATTAGTATTTATCATGGTCTTTTGAGCTGTTACAAACCTTTTTTCATGCATTACTGTGTTTTAGGACACGCTCACTTGCACTATATTATTGATCTAAGAACTATTTGAAAATATCACTCCTACTCTATCTCAATTTTCAAATTTGTGTCATGCCTGTTTTGATAAGACATTGACATAGTTGCAAAGATAAGGAATTGATGCACTGACAAGATGTATAGTTTTATAGGAACTTCCAAATGCTTCTAGTTGTAGGCTCCATTTAAAAGATTGGCATTGATTTGTAGGTCATGGAAGGAGAATAGAATTTAAAGATGACCATGAGAAAAGGGCAACTCTAGAAGCCGTACTGCAAAGACCATCCAGCCAACATCTCCAAGTGTGATTGAATATCAAAGGCCAACTTGTATACAAAGAATGTGTTTGGATAGGCTTATGTGAATAAAAGACCAAAATCCTTAAGCGCATTTCACACAGCATGCATCTCAACACGGTGCTTTCATGCTGATTGTACATAATGTTACCTATCACCCCTTCAACATGGCAAAAGGAAGACAGAACTACAATCTTATTCTTTTGTTGGTTATGGTAACTTAAATAAGTTTGTTGCATTGATACTATAATGAATATGTGAAACTTTACATAGTTCAGATTCTTGTACAAATATTTATGGTGGTCTAGGCCACATAAAAATCTAATTGAGAGCTCATATTTTTCTGATTATGTGTGGAGCTTTGACTTTTTAGAATCAATATAGTCTGATTTTGAACACTAGAAAGTCGTATTCTTGTGTGTACAAAGGCTAGGAAGTCATTTTCTCAACTCAAAGCTTCTTTAATGTGTTTTAAATTCACGGTATATTGTCAACTATATTTGCAAGAGTAATGTTAGCTTGGTGTATGTATATATGTAGATGAGGCCATCATTCTGGTATTCAGATTTCCAAACAAAAAAGATTTTACTTTTATTATTATGAACAGCTAAAATAGATTTTTAAATTTGGATTACAAAATTGATAAGATTTGTTAATAACAAAATTAATTCACAGCCAGTGAAAATTCACGTCTGGCTTGTTCTCATGCGCAACAATGCTGTTGGATTCAAATTCTCCTAATTACTCTGTTGTATTTAATTGCAATGAAATTATCTTCCTTTGACTTCTTTTATTTTAAAAAAAAAACCCACATGTAATTATGGATCTTGACAAATATGTGTGTGTATGTTACATACGTTGAAGTAATTCTAACACCCTGTTAATTGAATTTAAACAAAATTTTCAACCAAAAAACAGAAAAGAATGAAATTGTAAAGAAATGGAATATAAACGTATGGACTGAAATGGCAGTACCCTGGTTTGCAATAGTGGGACAATCATGCTCCAGCGGCACAAAGGATTAGTCAAGTTATTGCTTTCGTCACTTTTTGGCTTTTTATGTAGTACCTCATAGAGCATGCAAATGTGTATTACTTTTTGAGATTTATAGGAGCAGTTACTGGTATTGACTATTTGGCACTATGTGAATTGAGAGGCCATTAATTGCTTTTGGAGATAATGTGCAAGGATATATGAGACAATGTTAATCCCTTATGTAACAATGCTTGCACAATTCATATTTCTTGAAATAGATTGGATAACTACTATAAAATAGAGGGTCCATTGACGAGTTACATTACATAGCAAAATACTTAGAGAGCAACAACAAGTGTGTAGATCAGTTGGTAAGGGGCTGTTCTAGCTTAACCAAGAGTCTCAAGTTCGAGCCCTTGGGAATGCAGCTACGTCTGTTGGGAGAGCTTTGCCGCCCTTGTGGTCATTCCTGGCTCGAAATCAGATTAGTTGGGTGAAGCCCAGACACCGGTGGGTAACAAAAAAAAAAATACCTAGAGAGTACATATACAAGACAAGAAAAAATCTAAAAAAGTGCAAGACACGATACAGAGTGTGTATATATATATATATTCTTAAAAATAATATAATTTAATCAAACAATACAAATAGAATTATGAATAGATTCATATTTTATTAAAAGATTGAACATGTACATTAGAATATAATATTGATATATTCATCATCAAATCATGTCCTAAATTATTAGTGATTCTATTCACTTTTATCATATTCTTTCACCAAAAAAGGGATATGAATCCTACTTTTATGAAATATTAATATCTTCTAAAAAATAAATACAATTACAAGATATATTACCAATTCTTTCTAATTTATTCCTTCACAAAAAAAATAATTGAGGAATATCACATATTCATTCTAATCTATCTATTCCATAGCCTTTGTGAAGGACACTACATTTAAAAATAATGAAATGGTGAAAAAGAATTTTAAGTAATTTAAATTAGATTTTATATTCTATGGAATTGAAAAAATTAGTGATAAAATTTTTAATGTGTTGAATTATTTAACTATTTTATGCATTTTGTTACATATAATTATGAAATTTGATAAATTTTATGTTCAATAACATTATTTAGTTATTTTTAAGCTTTTTTTAATTTTATGTCAAATCTTTATTTTAGTTCAATTTGATCCATTAACAATTTAACCCAAATAATCAAAATCATAAAAAAAAAAAAAAAAAANAAAGCCAAAGCCTTTTTAGCTTTTAGCCCAATTTCAAATAGTAATAATTAAAAAATGAGAGAAAAAAAAAAAAGAGGATATGGCTAATGAGCTAACATGTTTAATCCGTAGCCCTTTGGGCTGGTGGCCCATTTGAAAATTAGCCGCCCCTACGTCGAATTGGACTAGGCCGAAATGGAGTAAACCAACATGTTTTAACAATTCTAATCAATGTTGAGGGCCTTTACTAAAGTTGAAGTTGCAGAAGCTCTATTTTTGAGCTTCTCTAAAACTTTTTTTCAAGTGTTTTAAAAGTTACACTTTAGACCAATGTTTTAAAAACCGGACCGGACTGGGCGGTCCGACCGGTCCAACCGGTGCCCGTTTGGAAATCCGGTCCGATTCATACCCCTAAACCGTTGTAGCGGTTAAACCGCCTAAAACCGGAGAGAACCGCCAAAACCGGTGTGAACCGGTGAACCGGTCCAGTTTTAGAAAACCGGATGGCTTGCAAAATTGCTAACTTGGAAGTGAAATTGCTCTTGGGTGAATTCGATCCCCTCCCCTTTTCTTCAAATGTAGCATTCTTTACCACCAGGACATATCAATTATTGAGTATAATATCACATATAAATATGTTTATTAATAAACTAGTTAAGAAATTAATTTTTTTCCTATCCAAATCATTGGGACGACTCAAGACTTGTATTTATTATTACACAAAATTTTTTTATTAATTATTTAATAGATTTATTTAATATTAAATTTTTAAATATGTAAAAATTATAACACATAGTCACACTGTACACATGTTTTATATGTTCTAATTATCTAATTTTTTTATTTTAAAAATTGCAAACTTGATTATGTTAAGAGTATGCGAACTTGTAAAAAATGTTGGCCATTGAAACAATCTAATTTTATTATAGATTACCATTTTAAATTAGATGTATATAGATTAAGTTTTTATATCTTTTGACTTTTAGTTATTTGAATCTTTAAATTTAAAACTTTCACTTATGAGTTAAGTTCAATGAATTGTGATTTATTTTTTATGTTTTATTTTTTGTTAATCTGTAAGTTTAGAAAAAGCTTCGATTCAACCGGTCCGACCGAACGGTCTAACCGATTCGATCGGTCTGACTAGTATTTTTTGTCAAAACGGTTCGTTCACCGGTTTGGTTTTTAAAACATTGCTTCAGACATACAAAATACATTTCAAAGAGCTTTTTCTTAAGAGGACTTCTCTATTCAAATGCACTCTTAAGGTAATGGAGTTGATGGCATGGGCCGTAAAATAGACATGTGGCCAACATATATCAACCATATAATAATAAATAGGTGTCAAGTAAAGTGGCATGGTGAAGCCTATTGGCAATTATACATTCACTAGAAGTGGTGATTCCCACCACATTTGCCACATAATCTAATATGTGGTTTCTACGTGTACATCTTATTGTCCATGTCATTAGCTCTACTAACCCGGTTGACAAGTTACACTTATTGTTTCGAAGAAATTAATTGTTGAAATTGGAAAGTGAGAGTCCAAATTGCATTAGACCATAGAGATTAAAAAGGGTTTGCTAAGTTATATTTGGCATTAATGAGGATAGTGATACCCCCCTCAATTGGGTGGATTTGGTGGGATCCATCTACAAAATTTTTCAAAAACTAAGTCATAAAATATGCGATAGAACATACAACTTTTTAAAAAATATATAAATTACATGATATAGGATAACGTGCCAAATTCTTTTTATTTTTTAAGAAAAAATTTAATTTTTTTGACACATTATCTTATATTGTGCCATTTATGAATTTTATAAAAAATTATATTTTATCGCATACTTAATAATTCAAGTCGTTTGAGTGCTTCACAATAACACTAAAATTACTAAGTAGTTATCGAGAGCCCACCAAATTGGGTGGCGTGGTAGCACTCTCAGCAAAACCCAAATTAAAAAGAGAATTTAAACTTTTTTAAAATTTGAATTAAATAAAATGTTCCTAATTGATTGGACCATGGACCAGGGACTAAACTTCATAAGCCCAGAGTCCATTGACCAAAACGGAAAAACCACACCGTATTAGGGAGTGCAGACGCAACGCAAGAAGAAAAAGAGGGCTTTGTAGCCAGCGCCAGCGGCATCAACCCCAGCCTTTCTCAACTCCCACTTCTCTCACTTTTCTGCCAATCCCGTTTCCAGCACAGCCACAGCTACTTTTTTGTTGCATCGCAACGTTGTCCCGCTCTCACAAGAACACAATAGATTGAATCTCTCAAATATTTTCATTTCTTGGATTTCTTTCAGGTTTGTGGGACAATTTTTTGTTTTCTGCATCCCCTTTCTGTTGTTGCTGTCTCGAATAAAAAGTGAAAAAAAAAACTGAAGGTAAACCTTGTGGGCACGGTCGGATACGTATGCGAAACGGGTAGCCGGCAATTCTGAAGCATCGATGCTTCTCTGCCTCTTTTATTTTTATTTTTGCCATGTGCTTCTATGCTGGTTGAAATGATGGGTTGTCCCAATTTCAATTGTTGATACCTTTTTGCCCTTGAGAATTAAATTGGTGGTTAGAAATGCTGCGTTTCAGAGAATGTATTTAAATAGGTGTAACATTCTGAGAAAAGATGGGTTTTTGAGTTGATTTTTACTAAAAGGGGGAATGATTTATGGTGTTCTATTGAGCTGTGAAATGGGTTATGTAGCATGGTATAAAAGGTTAAGAATGAGATTAACTGTTTGGAGCATTTGGTGATCTTACCTTTGGAGGAGCTCTTTTTGACTTGGTTTAGGGATATGGAAGTAAGGAGGAATTAAGATTGTATGAATATGTGCGTTTGTTTGTGATGGTTTTCTGTTTATATTATGAAGGGAATGTCAAGATTTTTTCAAGAACAAATTTATGCTACTGCACATGATTTTTGATTTATGACATAGGACAGCGGTGTGGGAGATTTAAGAATTAATAGGTTAGGGTTAGAGTTTTCTTGGATGTATTAATGGTAGAGAGTTTGGGGATTGAAGGTTCATTTGGATATGTGAGGGAAAAAGTGGTTGGAGCCATATGATGGGGTTTAAGGGTCAAATTGTGGCTGTAAGGTGCTGTGAACTATACATGTGAAATTAGAATTCTAGGGTGAGTTCAAGCAATAATTATTGAGGGTTTTGAAGGAAAGTATGTTTAGTGCTGTCTGGGTAGGAAATCTGGTGTTGGCAGTTGGCTAATTGAAGATAAAAAAACGATTAGGAGTTCTAGAAAAAGAAAAAAACAAAAGGGTTCCCTAGGCATCATAAGTATGGTTTGATTGCATCAAATAACCAAGAAGAAAGCAATTTTCTGAACAAAATCGTAATGCTGATAATTGTTCTTTGAAAGAAAGCATTACATCCTGTGTAAATAGACTTACTATAACTTAATCTGCAACCTTATGATAATAACAATATATTGCTAATTCTGTAAGGTTGAAGACTTGCTACTACAATCAAAATCATAAGGAAAACCTAGACATTAGACTTTAGCCCAAATCCGGCTATTCAAAAACTACTAAAATACTCCTGGGACTGGAAATATAAAATCAATGAAAGTAAAAGCTCACTAAAGTTGATAGCCCTAAACTCTGTGATCTACTAAGGCCTATAGAGCAATATAATTTGCCCCCAAACAATACATGACAAGGGATTGGCAAGCCTTATTACATTGATGTTTTCTTTTGTTCTTGCTGTTGTTTTATCTTCTGTATTTTCTTTCCTAAAGGATAGCTAATCCTCTTTTCATCTTACTCTTCCTTTTTTAATACAATTCTTCTTTTATCAAAAAAAAAAAAAAAAAAAAATCCCAAAAATTCAACTATGACAAAATACTTAGTTGATTTGATCTCTATGCTTATGTTTTATTTTTCATGCTAGTGTTGCATGTGTCAATGGGATTGTTTATATGGCATGGAGATTTCTATAATATTTGTAACTCATGTAAAGAGCTGTACTGCTTTCATGATCACATTTACTTTTTTTTTAGTTTTTATTTTCTTGGATCATATTTTATGTTCTTCCTAATTGTACTTATTCTTATCGTCCTTAGCAACAAATGTCATCTTTGATAATGGGGAAAAAAAAAAAAAGCATAATGAGAATAAATAGAAGAAAAAGACGCAAAACTTGGGACGGCATCAAAAACTTGTTGACAAAGGAAAGTTATAGGTCAGGTAGTGGAGGTCAGGCTATTAGATAATTTGACGCTGTAAGTTTAGCAGTGTGACATATTATACTGTCAACATGAATCTGATACTGTCTACTTCTATTTCTTTTGTTATGCTCCATCTTGGTCAGTTGACTTTTGTGTCGTTATAAGTTGGATGGACATTTTTTGAACTTATATACTGATATATGGATTTAAGATTGTATATTGGTTTTTCTTATTTGTGATTTATGTTGTATTACTTTTTGAGGTACTTCATGTTTGTGATTTTTTGAGGAGATAAGCTTTTTATAATGGCATTTTTATGGGAATGCTATCTAGGTTGCTGTCCAGCATTATGATTACTGAAATGCAATATGATTGATGCTTTTTATCTCTCATACATTGTAACTTATATTTGTTTGCTGGAATGCACTGTAACTTATTTAGTAAAAAGAAAACGATTTAGTTTGTTATGAATAACTTACAGTGATAGAGAGCAAGGATGGCACTCTATGGACTTTCACAATAGAGATCTTTATGGCTGGGAAGTGTGGGAATCTCATTTGCACTCGTCATACTAAATTAGTCTATACAATTATGGTTGTTTGTCTCACCTCTATGCTATATTGTGGTGCTGTACGTGTGTTCTCGACTATTGTTTTTGGTTTCTTGCTTTTTGGATTAATTACCTCTAATATTTTATGAAGTTATGCTTTCTGGCATCAAGCTTAACTTTTTAATTGAACTTTAGTGTATCAAAGTGTTTGTCATCTTTGCATGTGTATTGGGCTGCTGATTTTCAAGCCAATTGTTAAAGAACCACTCAAACTAAATGCTTAATCCATTAGGTTAAATGGTTCTTTGACATTACATCAAAACGTTATGCCAAATGGTCTACAGTTTGATCTTCTTTCATTCACATTTCAAGAATTAAAAATTTTAGCTCAAAATAATGGTGGATGAGTGATTTGTGTATACTTCCCAGTGGGATTTTGTAAGAGATGCCTTTGGGAAATATAAAATGCAATCTTAGGAGCATGTGAGATAACCAGTATTTGGCCCTCACTTAACAACTTGTGCCTTCAGGTCACGTGGCTTGTTGTTAAAATGAGGATCCATTGTAGTTGAATCACATGTAATGTATTTGACAAGTTGTCAAAGTGTGGGCTCAACCTGATTACTGCTGGATGGGCACAGAAAATTACACCTCCTAGGAAAAAGTAAAAGACCACTAAGTCCTAAAAGTCACAGACACCAGGAACTCTGCGAAAGACACATTTATTATCTGATAAAAAAAAAAAAAGCAGTGCATCAAAGAGCCACAGAATTTAAGTAGGTCTTAAACTCCTTCAAGTCTTCTGCATGCTGTTTGAAAAATTACTATTCCTCTCTAGCCATTTGCACCATGTGGCACAGTCTGGGCACGCTACACCCCCTAGCACCATAAATACATCCATAAGAAGAAAAGGCATCAGCCACAGGACATCAGGAAGGGAGAACATGAATATCCACAAGATATTTGCTACTGGACAATACATCAGCAAATTAACCATCATATTGCTTTCTGTCTTCTTTACATAACACCAACTAAGCACAATCATATTCCGCTTCATTATTTTTCAGCAGTAAAAAATATTCTGTAAAAATGCTTTTCTAACATAAATATTGAAACTTTAGAAGGGACAGCATCAATGGAAAATAGCATCATCAATCACCAGCATTACAGAGCTTAATGTTGTAATTCATAACATTGAAAAAGTTCTTCTTGTTTTGCTGCCAGCCCATAACATCCTACTGACCATGGTCTGGTTTATAATATACATCAAATGTACAAGGAAATCAACTGACTTCACCACCCAATCCTGCAACAAGCCATTGACCCATGTATTTATATTTGATTTTTGGGTATGGTTTAGACCTATTTAATTAGTCTTTTGTTCATTCTGTTCTTATCTTTTTGACTGATATGAAAGTTATTTGTATTTGTTATGGACCTTACGGAAGAAATTTGGGTGGGGGTGGGATATTTCTACTGTTTCCCTTACAGTTTTCACTTGTTTGCTTTTCATCTCAACTTTTTGATCTGTATGCACATGCCTGCCAACAGCTTTGCTTCTTTTCAGTCCAGTTGCTTCATTGTTAAAAGAGTTTTCTGTTGGTCTATTTTCTCAGAGCTTTGTGGTGGTTCTCATTGCTTCAATTTCATGAAATTCGGGGGCCATGGCAAGCCATCCAGGAAAAGTTGCTCCTTCAAATGGGTCTGTCTATGTATGCAACTTGCCTCATGGGACTGATGAAACCATGTTGGCAGAATATTTTGGCACCATCGGATTACTAAAGGTATGGAGTCTATGCAGGTATCATCCCAATTGATCTTCTGTTACAATCCATTTCTCTTCAAATTTCATCTGTTTGGAGATAATGTGGAAATTTTAATGTAGTTACTGGGGTTATTTTGGTATTTCATAAATGGTGTATGAATTAAACTATTTTGGGATTTCATTGTACTTCAGTTCTGAGCTAGAGTTTCTTATCCTAGTTCAGTTAGGTTTATTTGTGTTCACCACTATACAGAATATTATTTATGTTTTCTGCTATCAAATGAGTAATTGATCTGATATGTATTGAGCTTCTTTCTCCTTTTTGTTTTATTCTCTTCACATTCTCTCTTTTATCATTTTAAGTTTTTCTCTCTCTCTCTCTCGCTCTCTGAATGAAAGAAGAGTTTTATTACTGAGAAAGGATTAGTCTTGTTTTTTCTTGCCCTCTATTTATTCTATCTTTCTGCATTCCTTTCTCAGTCTGCTATCAATTTTCTACTGAACCTAAATATTCTTCCCAGCCCCATCTACTCCTTTGTATTTTTTAATTTCATGCAAGGATTGACTTTCTGAATTTTCAAAGACAGAATTCAACAGAACACAAATAGACTCCTTTGCTTAGCTTGCTAGCGGTCTTGCTTTTGATCAATGTTTTAAAAACTGGACCGGATCAGCCTGTGCTTGGTCCGGTCAGGGGGTTGGGTTGCTAGGGCGGTTAAACCGGTCAAAACCAGTGTGAACCAGTACCGGTTTTAAGTAACCGGATGGTGGACTTTAATAGGTTTTAATTTTTATTTACTTTTTAAAATTTTTCTGTTTTCCACTTTTCTAATTTTCTCCCAAATTTTCCATCAAATCCATGGACTCTTCCTCTGCTATCTCTCTGTCTCTCTCTTCCTCCCTTGATCCTTCACAATTTCTCCTCACTCATGCTCACTCTCATCCCAATCCCAAAATCGTAGCTCTAAGTCTCTAACCTCCTAATTCCAGCATCTGGTGAGTTCTTCTCTTACTCTCTTTCTCTCTCTCTCCCTCCCTCTCCCTATCGCTTGCTCTCATCCCAATCTCAAAATTGCTTTCACTCTCCTCTCTTTCTCTCTCTCTTGGTCTCTATCTATGTCTTTGTCTTGATTCCTTGAACGGTGGCTGGGCTAGTGTACCTCTTTGTGCTCTGTTTCAGGCTCTAGAAACCATAAATTTCTTCACTAATTCTACTTGTAATTACACTAATGCTATCGGGAAGGGTATGCTAGGGGCCGGCTATATTGTTATGGAGTATCCATTGTTTTTTTTATTTTTTTTGGTTTTGGAAATTCCAAGAGGTTGCTTTGTCTGATGCGTGAAAGAATGAGATTCAAATCAGAGCAACTTGCATGTGTCTGTTCAAACAAGATTCAAAGAATTCCCAGGTTTTTACTGCTTTTTTACATCATCCGGTTGGACTGGCAGTCTGACTGGTCCGACCAGTCCAGTTGGTGGTCATCAACCAAAAGGGTTTGAGGACCAGTTCGGTTTTTAAAACATTGCTTTTGATATTCTATTTGCTTGTTACTGGTAAACTTACTTGGGAAGGATAGTTTGTTGCCGCCAAGATGAGTTTTCCTCTTCTAATTACCAAATCATAAACCTAAAATCAGTGGAAAGTGCAGAGAGAACTGATGGGTAGTGGGCTCAGTTCCTGTGGCTTTCTTTTACCTTATTTTGGATGGTTTGCTACTTGGTGCATCTGATCTACTCTGCCTGCATGTTACTTGTGCCAGATCTTTTACAGCAAGTTCTGTGTGACTTTGACCAATTTCACTCCTTTATTGTTTATTTAATGTTTTAACCAAGTTTACACTTGGTTATTCAGAATCCATCAGTGTTAAAAATTTCCTGAGTCTTGCTGCATTTGGCTGAGTTAAGGTGATTTTCACAAAATTTTGAAAGGTTCTATCTGAATATACAGTGCTCAGTGGATTTTCTCAATGTCTGTGACTGTTAAGTGGATGATGAACAATTTTATATCTAGTTTTCATCTAATTTCATTACTAGGAAATCTATTATTCAGTTATTTGATACTTATGGTTTCATTTAGACCTCAGTATGACTTTTTTCTTATCTCCATGGTTAAACTTCATTAGCTCAGAGAAGAAATTTTGAAAGTTGGAGAGCCATTCTTTAAGGGCATTTCCTTGACCATTATGCAGAGACACTTTAGGGCCATTCTTCTTTAATGTTTCTCTTTATTTTTTTAAAGAAATTTCTTGCTAAAGGAGGATTTCTTGTCCTCTTCCTGTATCCCCTTTCTCTCTTTACTGAAACTTCTGTTATCAAAAGAAAATTTTTGAAGTTGGAAGATCTTTTAAGATCCTCTATATTGTCTGTAAGTGATTTTTTATCTTTTCACCAAGTGCAAAGCTGCCTTATAGAAGTAGAGCAATCTCCTTATAACAACTTGCAAGGTGTCCTTTTTCTTATAATGAAGGCAATGTTCTTTGAACAACTTTGGAAGCATCTTTTTTTTAAAAATAGTTTCAGTTGCCTCGTCTTACCTCTGTGAGATGGTAAACATGATTGTGCATGATCTTAGCACATAAAAAAGGTATTTAGCTCCTTTTCCTGATCCGCCTAACATATCTTGTACAGAGATCAGATGAATTAAGTTCTTTCCAAAACCAATCTTTTTTCGTGATGTAATCCAATGCGTTATGGATTCCACTAAAATAATTTCTTGTCATTTATGGTGTCCATCATGACATTTGTTCTAGAAGAACTAGAAGATATTACTCCAAGAATACTGTTTCTCCATTCCTTAAAATTTTTGAGAAACAAATTATTGAATGTTGTAGACTAAAGGGTCAGCACTATATTCCACAAGCAATGGCAAAATGAAGCACTTCACCCGGCGAATATATTATTGCATGGCTTCCATATGTCATGAATCATCTAATGTACTTTTCACCAATGAAATTTGGGTTTCATGAAGAGTCCTTGGCTACACCATGGTGAAGCTTGCATTTCTGATACTTAAAACACTTCATAACTCATTTGTCCAGTTAGGGGACATTGATGAAGAACATAATAGTAACATTTATTGGGATTATTTAGGAAATTGCAATTGTTAAGGTTTCCAGTCATGTAATTACAGGAATACTTGGGATTTTATTATGATTAGGTTGGAATCTAGTATTTATATATAAACTAGAATTGCCTGAACAGAGTCATGGTTTTTATCCTAGCAAAATTAGGTTTATTTGAGATTTTTTTATGTTATGACTATAAAGAACTACTGTTCCAACTTTCAATGAGTAATTGATTTGATATTTGTTAAATTTTTATCTACTTTGCTTATCTTTTGTTCCTCCTTCTCTGTCCTTTCTCTTTACACTATTCTTTTTTTCTCCGTGTTCTCCCCCATCTTTTCTCTTTCTCATTCCTTCAGTCATTCTACATACGTCTCTTTTCATTTATGCTTCACACTCTGCAGAAAGATAAGCGTACTGGGAGACCAAAGATATGGTTGTATCGAGACAAAGAGACTAATGAGCCAAAGGGAGATGCTACCGTAACATATGAGGATCCGCATGCTGCTGTAGCTGCTGTTGAATGGTTTAACAACAAAGATTTTCACGGTAATACCATTGGGGTTTATATAGCAGAGTCAAAAAGCAAGGATGACCAAGCATATAATTCAGTGGGAGAACCAAGTGTTGCTGGTAACTTTGGTGGACTAGAGGAATCTACTACAGATATGAATGAGGGTGGTGGAAGAGGTAGAGGTCGAACTGATGCATCAGGCAAAGCATGGCAACAGGAAGGCGATTGGTTGTGTCCGAATACAAGGTCTGTGATATGAGATTGGTGAGAAGCTCTTTCTTGCTCCTCTAGTCACTGTTTTTCAGTCTTTATGTATGATTGTAATGTTGAAAGATTCTCATTTTTGCTCTCATAACAGTTGCGGTAATGTGAATTTCGCATTTCGTGGTGTGTGCAATCGCTGTGGAAGTGCTCGTCCTGCTGGTGCTGCTGGTGCTGCAGGGGCTGGTGGCCGTGGAAGGGGACGCGCTGGAAATGATTCTGGGGGTGTTGGCCGTCCAGTTGGTGGAGGACTCTTTGGTCCCAATGATTGGCCTTGTCCAATGTATGGTTGTGTACACATTGTGCATGTTTCAAATATTTTTTGATTTTCTCTGGGTCTGATTTCTGTATAATCCGTTTTTATAAAATTTGTTTATACTTTCAAATTCCATTATTTGGGTGGTAGGAGTGGAAGTTTCTCATGGAGTAACCAAAAAGGCTGCCAAGCTAAATCAATGTTATCACCTGCTTTATGTTATTAAATTTTGTAGAATGCGTTTGTAATCAGTTTAAATCTGGGTAAAATGATGACTGATGGATAGAGATATGTGTATTTATGTATTTGATACAACACATGTTGGTATGTGTGCATAAAGATGACTTTAACAAGTCTTTTGAGCGATGTATTTTCTTGTTGTTTCCATTGTTTTCTTGCATGTTTGTTATAGGAGAACTTCTTGCCCTCCTTTGTACTTTTCTCTTCCTTCTGAATAAATTCTTCTTCTATAAGAAAAAAAAATGACTCAAACAGGATTTACAGAGTTTCCTATCAAATGATGTCATTTTAATAGAAATACTACATTTGCACTATGTAAGATTGGCTAAACAAGGTTTACTTTTCATTACTACTTTAGAACAACCAAGTTTCAACCGAGGGCTTTTGTTTGATAATGACCATTGGGGTTCTGCTTTGCTATCTGCCCTTGTGGCAGTTTACCATGCATAGCTGATACTTTTTTTTATTACTGTTGTTATAATAATTTTTGAGCTTCAAGATTGCACTCTTTTGAGAGCTTAGTACAACTTGGCCATGATTTATGGTCAATTCTATCATATGTACTGTTGATGTTGTAGGCTAATATTTTGCTTCAATGTTGTACTTCAATTTAAAAATTCAGTATAAGGCATTTACTTGTTTATCTGACATTCAACATGGATATCAGATACATGCTGATGTGGTTTTTGCAAATTTTTTCTTTTTGAAAAGAATATAAATGTTATGACTAGTGTTTTCTGGTGCTCTTTTTGCTTAGGTGTGGCAATATCAATTGGGCAAAGCGGACTAAATGCAATATTTGCAACACAAATAAGCCTGGTCATAATGAGGGTGGTGTAAGGTATTGTATATGATTCTTTTTGTTAGTTACTTGTTATACTAGCTCGGAACATACTCATGACAGTGTATTAGTTATAGTTGTTAAAATAATAGGCACTACAAAAATATCATGCAGTATGTACCAAAGATACTGGAAGCAAGTGTATCACATGCATGTACCAGATAGGTAGTGGATAGCCTGTGATACAATTATGTATCATGTCACATGCATGTACCAGATAGGTAGTGGATAGCCTGTGATACAATTATGTATCATGTGTTAACTCATGCCTAGGTTCAGGTGACTTTCTGATAATCTTGGTATAAAAAATGGCATCCCTGAACTGGGTGATATGGTGGTATTATCATATATGGACTTTCTGGTTTTTTCTTTTAGTCCAAAACAGATCATTTTCTGGTGTGATCATCCTTTTCTTCTGATAATGTATGGTATTTGTGGTTCTAGTTCAGTGACAGCTGCCCATTTATTCTTACTCTTACATTGTTCAGAAGCCACCTATTGTGAAATAATTTGTTGCAATTCTTATTACTTGGTTTTAGAGGTTTCAGCAGGGACAAAGAGGCTAAAATTTTATGGCAGTGTACAGTTTATAGTTATTTGGTGCATCAACATGATATGTTTGGGGAAAATTGTATAATTGATGTGTGCTATTATATGTGGTTAGACAACTATAGTGATAGCCAACTTCTGTATCACAGTTATCACTGGGAATGAGTGAAATATAGCACTGTTTGTTTTTAATATTGTCTAGCGCCAATATGTTGTTTTGAGTAGAAATGTAGTATGAACCTTGTTCATGAAAATATTAGCATATAAGTTTTTCAGTAGAATATTGCAGCAGAAATTATCTTCAAAATGAAAATATGGCTAGACATAATTTTTGTTGCATTCTCATGTCAACAAACCAAGTCTTTTAAGCGGTATGTGTATATTATCAAAGATTAAGGTGGTCATGGAAGTGGCACAGCTTCATTGGCATCTATTATCCTTACAATTGAAATTGTTGATCTTTGCAAGGTTAATTTCAATCTTGAGGAACTTATGCTTTTTATATTTAAGTAATTGTCTTTCAAATTTTATTGTCATATTATATGCAAGTTTGTGGCTAGTTTTCCCCCTTAATAGTGTGTGTGCTTGAAGGTGTCAGTGTATAGGGTTTGTGTTCTCAATTCATTTTTGTGGAAAATTTCTTTCAGTGTTGCTAGCTTTTTATTTTTCCCGTGAACATGTTTATGTGTTTTAGGCAATATTGGTAGGCTAGTTATTCAATACCATAAGTGGTATCAAACAAAATTGATGACTAAAATGATCCGTGCCATTTATTTTCATCAACACATGTGGACCCAGTAAAATACACTGTAGATCATCTAAGTAATTAGTTATGCTTGTGGTATTAAATAATTAGCCATAGTGGTGACTATTTCTTATTTCTTTTTTCTTCATTTCTCCTTTTCCCTTAAACATTTTGACAAAATTGCAATGCTAACTTAGGGTTGTACTTTCTGCTCAAACAGAGGAGGGCGTGGTGGAGGTTACAAAGAACTTGATGAAGAAGAAATAGAGGAGACTAAACGGCGTAGGCGGGAGGCTGAAGTAAGATTACTTAACAGTTAGCTTAGACAGGTATATATGTTGCCCTGGTTCTATAATATGTGTTCTACTTTGTCAGGATGATGGGGAGTTGTATGATGAGTTTGGAAATCTCAAGAAAAAATTCCGTGCCAAGACACAACAAGCTGAAGCGGCACGAGTGCTTCCTGGTTCTGGGCGTGCTGGATGGGAGGTTGAGGAACTAGGTATTGTTTACATTTCTATGAATGAATTATTCTTCATGCATATATGGGATTTGATAAAATGACAACATTTTGACTGCCTGATGGCTAGGGTTGGCAGTAAGTTAAGATACTCCATTCTATTTGAGCTTGCTTTACTATTTCATGTTCATTACAAATAATGTTCTCCCCTACTATTTTTGTTCGATATGCCCCCTAACAGTATTGCTTTTCTGAAACATCCTTATGGCCTAATGGAGGGGTTTGACTTACTATCGGTCATGCAAATGCAAGTTGTCTGAGAATCATGACTGCATCTCCTTTCCTTTGTTAATTTTTATTTATTTTTCATGTTTTCTGTATTCTTGCTCCATAATCTTGATAACAACTGGTTGCTTGTTTGACACATCACATGCAAATCTGGCACTAAAATTAAAGCAAACTGTTATTGGTTGTATTGGAGTAGTCATATATGCTTAAGGGCTTTATAGATTATTATTATTTTGACTCGCAATCATGGCCTATTTGTATGAAATTATGAATTGGTTGGACCTGTAGTAGGCGAGTTAATATGTAATAATCATGACAGGGATTGACAGAGATGGAAGAGATAGGAGTAGAGACAGGGGAAGGGATCGCGAGGACTGGGAGAACCGGAGCAGAGATCGAGATGATAGAGAAAGGCAAAGCAGTCGTAGTAGAGATAGAGATAGAGATAGGGGAAGGGATCGAGAGTGGGATTATGATGATCGAGACAGAGATTATGGGCGGGATAGGGACCGGAATAGACACCGTTATTAAATATGTTCATTCTGATGTATTATTGACTACCCTGAGTAGAATTCTTGTATTGCTTCTTGTTCAAGAAGGTTGCTAATTGCTTTCAGTTAAATCCTTAAATCTGGGGATCTCCTATTTTTTTCTTGAGTGGAAACCATGTCTATTTGTGAACCTGCTTAGCCTGTACTTGAATATCTTTTTGTTTGAGATGATATCTACTTGTCAAACATAAAAATTCGATGATGAGAATTTGATTCGAGCAGTGATGGTGTCAATTGTAAGTTTCTGCTAATTTACAGAGGTTTTTATTAGCTTCACATTGGCACAATCATGTAAAAGTTCACTTGATTAGTCTTCAGCTTGCTTGGTGTTAATTTTTGTATAACTTAAGATGTAAACGCTATTACTATTTCTTGGACCATTATTTTGTAAGAAGCTAATTTTACTGAATTCGCACGTCGGTCTGTCACATTTTACTTGGTTTTGTGGAGGTTTCAATTCGTAAATTTTGTTAGGGAGAGCAATTACAAAGAGTTTAGATATTTTGGTGTTAAGAAAATTATGAGTTAATTTGTGATTATATTTTTTTTTGCCAATTTGTGATTCTAATTGGTGTAAGGGCTCTCATTTATTAATGGTGATTGCTATACTATCTCCTCTTCAAAAGGGATAGTGCTATTTTACCTCTTGTGTTAGGAGAATTCTAGTTGGACCCATGTCTTAAAATTTGTATCATTGTGAAGATCTATAAAAGATGAGTGACCCGATGTGAATCAAAATAGTTTGTTTTTTTGTAAAATGCATAAACAGAGTGATATAAGAAAAGTGTTGAATTAAAAATAATAATAATTTTCTTTGACATAACTAAACTAAAATTTTATAAATTGTTTTGGAATTTGACTCCTATTATATGACTTAATTTTTTATAATCTTTACAATGATATTAATTTCAAAACGTGAGTCTTACCAAAACTTAATAGAGTAGCTCTATCATTTGGATAACTTAGCAATCACCTTTATCAAATTGTACAACAGAATTTGACGGTTATGAGTAAATGTATATTTTACAAAAACATGAAATGATTGGAAGTTTGTGTTAGTGATAGTCCTGCTGTAGTAAGTTGGTGTAAGTGATACTGTAGCGTTGTGGTGTTACTGTCAATGAACAAGATGACAGAAGTAACATCATGTGCGCTTTTTACTACCGCGGAGATGTGCTCTTTTTACTACCGCGAAGACTACCTTGCCTATTGTCAAAGGTGGCACCGATAGCAATGCTCACGCAATGCATTAAAGGCCACGAGTTTGTAATCAGATGGCCTGTAACAGTACACAATTATATACAAAGGGCACAAATAATAAAATTGAAATTTGACAGAATATAATTTTAGTGAGACTAATTAAACTTTTTTTTTTGATATTTTGGTTATGACTGAGTTCAAACACATAATTCACGAGCTCTAAGGATAACTTCAATATTACTCAGCCACAAGCCGTTTGATATAATAGTTAAACTTAAAATTTGTTATTGTGAAATTTTATAGAATTGTATATTGGTGCAAAACGTGAAATGAAACATATGACTAAGAAGATTGCCACATAAGTTATGCACCCATGGACATCTTGAGCAATGAGTAGCACAACCTTCACCTTTTACTATATTCAAAGTAATGTTTTAAAATTTGGACGGAACGGCAAACTTGAGAAAGGATAAGTAATGATCGGACTTGTTGAATTAGTGGAATATTGATTGGATCGGATGATATTGTAATTAAAACATTCATACATAATTACTACATACATATAATGTGTAAAATTGCTAATAGTCTCACCCCGATAATAAATATGAGGAAATGACTTCTCTCATTCATCCCTTTGTTTAAAGTTGGAATAGTAATTACACACAGCCAAATCAAACCCTAAAATGGGAGTTTTCAAATTCCATTGCAAATGGTGATGACATTAAGGAACTAGGTGAGACGGTTATCTACATGAAAGGTGACAATTTTGACAAATAAATATGCAAATCACATAATATCTAAGCTGCTAACAAGGGACCAAGCAAAGTTGTTGTACATTAGCTATAATTTTAACCCAAAAATATATGCACCATCTCGTGAGCAATCATTATATTATGAAACTACATTGGTTGGGAGAGATCATATAGTGCACCACTAGTTTCAATGGATTAGTGAGAACCTTGGTCACCACCTTATTCGTCAAAAGTTCTGAATAGATTATGGAGCCTCCACCATCGGAATAAGAGTGATTAAGGTACTATTAATCTTGTGCACCTTGGATGGTTCACTAAGAATTTCTTGAACTAACTGAAAAAGAGATAATCCCACATGGCTCCTATCAAGAATCGATTTAACCTAAAAACTTAAGCTGTTAGGTGAAAGTTTAGGAATAGTTTATATTTAACATACCCCTGCATGCAAAACCTCTTTGGGCTTGAAGTTTGGACAAAACACAAGCTCACTCATACTTTGTACAGTTGAGATCGATCTCTTAACCACTTGATTAAGGAGGTTCTGATACTATATCAAGAACCGAATCATCTTAAAAGCTTAAGTTGTTAGGTGATGACCCATAAATGACTTTATATATAGTAGTTCCATTGTCTCTTAAAGAATAGAGCATAGAGACCATTGTGTCCTAGAGCCTTTAAGCGGCCCATGCTGAACAGAGCCTCCTTAACCTCCACCATGGAGACTAACAATGAATAATGTTATGGTCACCATGTGTGAGCTTAGGAAAACAAACATAGATGAGAAATGGAATGACATTGCATTTATCCATATAAATCTTCTTGAAGAAACTAAGTGCCATGACTTTTAAGTAACTTTCATCATGGACCACAATTTATACTACTATATAGAGGCGACACCTCTTTTAGTCAGCTTATTGACCCAAAAATATACTTTTAAAAAGAAATTACACATTGTAGGCTGTTTTAAAATTAATTACTAAAATGGGGCAGTTCTCAATAAAAAACTAGAGGGCAAAACAACAAGGCATGTCCTGCTATCTCCCAAACAACAGGATCTTGAAGGTCCTTCTATTTGGGAAACAATGGGACTTGCCATCATTTTGCAACAATTAATATTTCCTGCACCTTGCAACGACACGATGACGAGGTAGTCCTGCTATTTGGGAAATAATGGCACCTTCAGGATCCTGTTATTTGCCAAACAACGGGACCGCCTTGTTATCTGTGACATCCATTAACCCCCAACGGCATGCAATTAATGCAAACAACCCCCTTTCTCCCTTTCACTTTCATTCCCTTCCTCTTTCTCCCATTCGAGACTCCATTCTTCTATTCTTCTCATTCTCAATCATTTTGTCTTTCATTTTGTATACATTGAGGCCCACTTTGTTGATTTGTCTCTATCTTTGTCATTCTTCTCCTTCACGTACTTGTTTTCCATTTCTCTTTCTCCTGTAATCCTTCACGTGTCAGTACTGTTAGTTTGGCCCACTTTGTTATTGATTATAGCACAACATCGAATTGTACTACCAGGTCTTGAGGATCCCACAATGTTGACTAAGCAAATGGATCATATTTCTAGTGATACATGGCATAGTGGGGTAAGTGGTTTGTTTAGTTGCTAAAGATTTTGAATTTATTTATGAAGTTATTGGTAAATATGTTAGTTAATAATTTGTATTTGGATAATTACTTCAGATGCAGAGAATAGTGAGGTTTCGTAGTCATAGGATCTGTAGACCAAATGACAAAATAATGGAGTATGTATGTAGGGCTCGTTTTGGAGGAGATGCATTGGTGAATCCAGTGCAAATAGACACCCATTTCCTATTTGCACTAGTCAATCAGTGGCAGCCTAAGACACACGTTTCATATGTTTGGTGGGGAGTGCATGATTACCCTCCAAGACGTGGAGGTGTTGCTAGGCTTCTTGTTGATGGAGAAGCAATGGGGGCCTTTAGCACTTATCCATGGATGGACGTTTGTCAGTAATTGTTAGGCACTATGCCGAAGGTCCAACTATGGATGGAGCTACAGTGATGATGGTGTGGTTGAGGGATACATTTTCTGATTGGCCAAACGATGGTCTCTATGTGGTTTTGCAGCAACATGCTAGAGCGTACATCATTCGCTTGATTGAGGGATGATTGATTCCTAATACTATTGGGAACTTTGTACGTCTCATGTACTTAGAGCTATTAGAGGACTAGCATGTTGCAAGGTACATCAGCTGGGGTTTCGAAGTGTTGGAAAACTTGTACAGGAGTATGTGCAACTTCTCTCTTACTCACACATTAGAGTTTGGAGGGTGTGGATTGTTGCTACAGATTTGGGCATACGAGAGATTTCCCATTCCATCTTTGTCACCATTGCGACTAATTGGGGATTTATTAGGGCCACTTGTGTGCAGGTTAGTATATTTAATAGTAGTTACTATGTTAGTGTGTAGTTGGTTATATAAATTGTATGTTAGTTTATTTAATTTTTTTAGTACATTTAATTAACCGTAGAGATAGATACACATATTTACAAATGCAGGTTAGTTTATTTTCCAATAAGTTATAATTGATATTGAACAAGTGTGTGATAGGTTTAATTGCAAGAGTTGTATACATATATTTGATGTGTTATGACATAGTACATGGCTAATATTTTATCAATTATGTGAATATCTTAGGTGGAGAAGTTCCTTAGGATATAGCCACGCCAGGTACACTAGGAACCTATTGCAGTATCTGTAGACACCGTATTTTGTTAGGGTCTTTTTCATGATATAATAATTTTTGAAAAAAAAAGAGAGATAAATTCTTAATTTCTAAATAGTGATTTTTATTTTGTTGTTTGGGCTTTTGTAATGAAATAAACCCTAGGCCTAGTCCATTATTAGTGTAGCCCATTTTTCTTATCTAGCCCATTTTTCAATAATTAAATTTTTGTAAATAATAAATAAATAGAAAAATAGAAAAATATTTTTTTAAATAGGTTTTTGTGTCACCAAATCTAAGAGCGCCAATAGGAGAGCAAGAAATAGATTTCCTCCTCTCCCCATTGGTCCAAATCCATACATTATCTTCTATTTAGTAAATAACTAAAACAAAAAAAAAAGAAAAGAAAAAAGAGAAAAGACAAAATGAAAAGGAAAAAGTAGAGATGGGTAGTGGAGATTGAATGGCAAGTTGGGAAAGTGAGGAAAAATAAAATATCTAAAGGAGAAAGGAAACCCATTCAGCAAAGAAAGGAATTCGGTGGAAGAGAGAATAGAGAGAGGAGAAAAGAAACCCATTCAACAAAGAAAGAAAATGAGTAGAAACACATGAGAGAGTAGAGAGAAGAGAAAGAATAGAGCAAGGAAGGAGAGATACGCATGAGAGAATAGAGAGATCGAACAAGAAAAGAGGAATTGAGAAAAAAGAAGCATCATTCAGGTATGATTTTATTCTATCTACAACTGGATTTTCTTAGATTCATGAGATATGTTTCCAATACCTATGCATTTTGGGTTTTTTTCATGCTCTGCCATATGCCCAATCTAAATGGGTTTCTAATTATCTTGTTTTATTGATTATTGGTGGCTGGTTGGAAGGGTTTGTATCCCTCAGTTCATGTTTGTTTAGATGTTATTCCCTTGATTGTTCTCATTGTATTTCTGAATAGTTGTTTTGGATTATAGAGGGTGGATTTGCATGGCTGTCCTGGGTTATTCTTTTTGGCTATTTTGAGTGGCTATTTTAGAGATCAGGGTGCATTATTCATCTTAAAATTGGTTGTGATTTGGGTGTTGTTTTGTTGAGGTTAATGGCACATATTGGGGCCAGTTTTGGCCACATTTCAGTTGCTATTTCTCTTCGATTAAGTGTTTGTCTCAATGCATGATCAATGGATTTTGGAGTTATTTTGTGTTATTGTGTTGGGGTGCTGCCTTGGTTTATTTTTGGATGTTATTTCGCCTGGTTTTGGGGCTGTTATAATGTTTGATTCAGGGTTGGGTTGAGACTTAATTGGAAATGTATTGTTTGCTTTATTGTGGCTTGATTTTAAAATGGATTAGTATTTTTTTTAGCATAAACAAGCATTTGCATAAGTCATTTTTGGGTTTGTTAGTGAGCACTGGTAGCATTCAGCTTCTTTTTNTTTTTTTTTTTTTTTTTTTTTTTTTTTTATTATTATAGATAGAGCTGGAGAGCTCAGAATTAAGTGATTGGTCTCGTTAGAACCATAAGATGTGTGTCTTTAATGTGTATAATTTCCAGATTTTTTGCTGTCTCCTGCTCCCAGTTCTAATTTAAAGTTGGCCATTTTTCTGCATTGTCAGGCCTATTGATTTTCTCTGGCAGCATGTAGTCTTTTAATTCTTTTTAGAACTATAGAGCCTGAAATTTAGCACCATCTGTCCCAATAGAACCATAAGATGTATATCTTCAATGTGTGCAATTTTGAGAATTTTTTCATGTCTAGCTTGCTCCCAGTTTTGATTTGAGTATGGTTGTTCATTGTAGCACCAACACGGTTGTCATGTCTCTAGCAGTGTTCAGTCTTTTGTCTTTAATTTGAGTTATACAACTCCAAATTGTATGATTCTCATCTCAATAGAGCCATAAGACATATGTTCAATTTTCAGAATTTTTTCATGTCTAGCTTTCTCTCAGTTTTGATTTGAGTATGACTATTCACTGCTGCATTGACATTGCTTCCCTCTCTCTGGCAGTGTTCAGTCTTTTGTCTCTAATTTGAATTATAATGCTCATTTTTGCATGATTCTTGCTTTCATAGAATCGTAGGATGTGTGCAATTTTTGAATTTTTTGCATTTTTCCCTTGCTTCCAATTTTATTTTGAATGTAGCTGTTTTGGATTTTGTCTAAGTGATATTTTTCTTAATTTTCTATTGTTCCATTTTTGTGAGTTGTTAACTTGGTTCTAAGCATTGCATAAGAGCTATTGACATGTCAATTTGGTAATTTTTGCATTTGCCAGTGTGAGAGCTAATTGGTAGTTATACTTTTGGGGTAGTTGTCTTAAATTTTTTTTGAGTTCCATTTGGAATATTTCTTGGGTTATTAATTTCTCCAAGTTGTGGTCATTATTTATTGGTTGTCATTCAGGATCTTTTTTATATGTTTGAGGTAAGATATACTTGAGATGATGATATTTTTTTGTGAATCTTTTAACTTGAATTTGGTATTTCCTAGAGTAATTTGACTTATGACTAAGAGTGATTGTGGCAGTGGGCAAGTTGGAGGGCTCTGCTCGAGAAGACTTTGCTGCAAGTTAGGAGCAAGAGACTTTCATTTATCTTATTTTATTTTTTTGAATGTAATTAAAGTCCCTCTCACCAAGACAAGTTTTGTAATATTTAAAAGTATGCATTTGCATTGCATATAAAAAATATATATGTGACGCGTAGTATCCATAGGCCCATTACCTATCATGGAGGGATAGAGCGATCCATCTGCATATCAGATGACCCACCCTATCGTTCTTAGGTAAGGATAAGCGCCACCCCGAAGGGCGCCATATGCCAGGAACGGGTGGAAGGATTTAGGGCACGTTAGTTGCATGCAATTCATGTTTAAATTTGTTGTTAGTATTCTTATTTACTTGTATGGTTTATTGTTCGATGGATGAATAAAGTACATTTTTAGCCATTTTATGATTCACACAACTAATTTCGGGTAACCGTCTTTTAGACGGGTGTTGTAGGTTGCTTAACACCTTCCCCATACATAAACTGACTCTCGAACCCTCTCTGGTTCGCAGACCATTTTTTTTAATTAATTAAAAAGGGGTTTTCCAATTATTCCCTATTTTCTTAATACAATTGGTGGCGACTCTAAGTTTTCTTTCGAAAACTAATCTTTTTTTTTCTAAGTCCGTCATTTACGTCATAGTGACCTTTGGGTACGTTATGACAGTTTAGCGACCCCACTGGGGACATTTAGAGAGTCAAACCTAAGAAATTGGCTATGCGAGTATTATATGGCCTAATGTATTTTCTTCATCCCTAATTTTGTTTTATTGTTTTATTGTTTATTTTGTGCTTGTATCTGTAGATAGATTATTTTATTGCGCATGTATATTCTGTGTTTTTTTTTTTCTTGTGAGGGGTAGCTTTAGTTGAGGTTTATATGCTTTCCTTGCACACACAATACATTAACACTGCTACCTCACACACTTTCTGGCTCTACACCCGGGCCCCAGGTTCATATGCTTCCCCAGGAATAGGAGGGAGTTTAATGTTGTCACCAAAGACATATTCTTTGGCGGCTTACACGAAAGCTTCCACTCAGATCATGTCCTGTCCTACTGGCATGGATAAACATGGGAGTTTATCTCCTTGTCTATTCATGCAAGTAAGGTGAGATCCTCCATTATGTTGATGGAGGTGATCTGGGAACTTTGGGTTGTCTAGAATGATAGACCTACCCTGTAACCCTACACATTTAGCCTGGCTAGTAGGTTAGAAATATTTAACCCTAAGGTTTTGACCTAATCATAGGACATTGGGGAAGCATTCTTTTTGTTATCTCTCATATGTTTTCCCTCACTTTGAAAATAAGAGTGTCAATAGCTCATTGCACTTTGCAAAGTATTTTCACAAAAAAAATAAAAAATAAAAGGCATTCTCATGTCATCTATTATATACTCAAGTCTTGAGAGTTTTCTTTTCATTTTTATGGCATGCATGTATTTTTATTTTTCATTCATCTTATTGAAAATGTTTTGACAATAAGCGCTCAAAGAAAATGAGCCTAATCAAGTTTTGTCTCATAAAAAAAGTTCAAAAAAAGAAAAAAAGAAGAAGAAAAAAAAAACAAAAATTTTTGTGCTCAAGCTCTTTTCATCCTTTTGAACATGGATTTTTACCTACTTCAAGACTTTTATTTCATTGTTAAATGTTTGTCATGTCAATCATGCTCTAGTTAGCTGAAGTCCAAGACTAGTAGAGTTTACTTTACATTTGGACCTTATTTTATTTAACTTCATTAATGCAATGATAATTCATCTTCATTCACCATCTTTCCTTTCTAATTCTCTTTCAAATCCTTATCTTTAAAATCCTTAAAAAAAAAAAACATAAAAAAAAAATTTCCATAAATTTTTCCTTTGAGGAGTTGCAATTGATGCAAAGATGATAAAGTTGAGAGTGATGCAAATTCAAGACCCCATAAGAAAAATTGTTTTCAAGCAAAATGTGAGCTCCACAAGCAAACTTTTTCAATGATCAGAGGCATTTTCTTTTGTTCTCCCAAACATTGCGGAGTATCCTTAGTCACTCATTTGAGTTTGAAGAAGTAGTTCATTTCTTAATTTCAAAATTCATGAACTCCCTTGGAAATGGTAGAACTCCAATAAACTTTCATGACAACATTCAAATGCCAAGAAAGATGATTTTCTTTCTTTTATCCAAACACATCATATCCTTTGTCAAACTACTTTGAACTTTAAATTTTTCTTCACACCTGATGAGAATCATACCCAGGCTATAATAAGAGTCAACTTGCTAAGGATGTCTTCAAAACCTCAATGGACTTGCCAAAAAGAAAGTGAAAATGTAAAAGAAGTGCAAAAGAGAGGAAAACTCTCCAAAAGAGGAAAAGAAAAACTCTTCAAGAGGTAAAAAATCATTTTCTAGAAAGAGAGACAAAAAAGAGAATAAACAAAAGTATTCATTCTAAATGGTTGAGGAATAAGAAATGCAATCCATGTGATAAAAATGGTAAGAAGAAGACCTCAAGTTATGAAAAACAAGATTCTCATTGTTGCCCCAACATAAAATGTTTGGGCCTTTATATCATCTCTTTCATTAGTCATATCTTATATTCTCAAAACCCCATTACAACCCTTGAACATCCTCTTGGTAAGTAAATGTTGGCACAAAAGTCTATTGGAGTTGGGCATTGAAGAAAAATGGAGAAATAAGGTAAGGAAAGAAATCAAATTTTGAGTCTTTATCATTTCATTCCAAAGAAAAGAAAAATTTTTCATCTTAAAACCTCATTACAAGCTTTTAAAAGACCTCATTAAGGATTAGTTTGCTTGAACCATAAACTGGGGCAAAATTTTTCATGAAAAAATTTGGTTTTCAAAAAAAAATAAAAATTAATTGACATCAAGCCTGACTCAAGAAAAATCTTTTTGTGTCAATTGCAATTTTGAAAGGGAATTTCTTCAAGTCCTTGCCACTTGAGCAAATTTTCATTCTGTAAGTTTGCAAGTTGTCATAACCATGGGGCTTTATGTCCTAACTTTTGTTTCCCTGATCCCCCTAGTGCCTGACACTGGGGCAAATTTCGGTTTTCCAAAAATTCATTTATTGCACAATTTTGTCCTTGACAAGTTCGTTGACATAAATCAAGGGCCATATGTCTTGTCTCATATCTATCATTTCCTCACCACTATCTTTCTTTGAATCCATAGCTCATTTCATTAATTTTTGCCAAATAAAATAGGAGTGACTCTTACTCAATTGACATGACAAGCATTAGCAATTGAAAAACTGGCTTAAAGCATTGCTATGATTCTTGCAAAGGATTAACATTCATCAATATCCGTGCAGATAGAAGTCTCTGGGACTAGACTATAAACTGGGGCAAATTTTGATTGAGCAAGCAACTTGCACTTTTCGAATTCTATGTCTTTTAAGCATTGGTTCTGACCTACCAGTTTTATTCCCCTGCATTCTGGGCCTTGACCCATTCTTTTAATTCTTAGAATTCCTTGGCCATTGACCCATTGTCTTATTACCAGATTGGGCCCTGCCCTTTCATGTTATTTTTCTTGCAGATCATATCATTTCCCAAATTTTGTCATGTTGACTCATATCATGCATTTTCTAAAGTTCATCCCCTGTTTGCTTTTTTGTTTAACCATAGGCCTTGAACCACGACATACACATCTTCACATTTTTTTTTCTTGTCAAAGATGTTCGGCCGAGGGGCCACTTTGTTTTCCTTGTCAAAGCCCTTCGGCGGAGGAGACACATTTACTTTTCTTGCTTAAATCGAATCTAGCATAGCTAGGTCGAGCTTATGTCGAGCCAGGTGCTTTCCTTATCTACAATTTACTTTTCTTGCTTAAATTGAATCTAGCCTAGCTAGGTCGAGCATGTGTCGAGCTAGGTGCTTTCCTTATCTGCATTTTGCTTTTCTTGCTTAAATCGAATCTAGACTAGCTAGGTTGAGCTAGTGTCGAGCCAAATGCTTTCCTTTTCTACATTCACTTTTATTGCTTAAATGAAATCTAGCCTAGCTAGGTCAAGCTTGTGTCAAGCTAAGTGATTTCCTTGTCTACATTTTTCTTTTCTGCTTAAATCGAATCTAGCCTAGCTAGGTTGTGCCTGTGTCAAGCCAGGTGCCTTTAAATTCTGTTGGCTACCGGGTGAAAGATCTCTGTGCTTTTAAATTATGTTGGCTCCCAGGTGAAAAATCTTGGTGCTTTTAAATTTTTGTCGGCTCTCGGGTAAAAGATATCGGTGCTTTTAAATTTCTGTCAGCACCCGGGTGAAAGATCTCGATGCTTTTAAATTCCTATCGGCTCCCGAGTGAAAGATCTCGGTGCTTTTAAAATCTTGTCAGCTCCCGGGTGAAAGATCTCGGTGCTTTTAAATTCATGTTGGCTCCCGAGTGAAAGATCTCGGTGCTTTCAAATTCCTGTCGGCTCCCCGGTGGAAAATATCGGTACTTTTAAATTCTTGTCAGCTCCTGAGTGAAAGATCTCGATGCTTTTAAATTCTTGTCTGCTCCCAGATGAAAGATCGGCTCTCGATTGAAAGATCTTGGTGCTTTTAAATTCCTGTTGGCTCTCGGGTAAAAGATCTTGGTGCTTTTAAATTTTGTCGGCTCCAGGGTGAAAGATCTCAGTGCTTTTAAATTCCTGTCGGCTCCCGAGTGATAGAGCTCGATGCTTTTAAATTCTGTCAGTTCCTGGGTGAAAGATCTCGGTGATTTTAAATTCTATCGGCTCTCGGGTCAAAGATCTCGGTGCTTTTAAATTCTATTGGCTCCCAGGTGAAAAATCTCGGTGCTTTTAAATTTCTGTCGGCTCCAGGGTGAAAGATCTCAGAGCTTTTAAATTTTTTCGGCTCCCAAGTGAAAGATCACGGTGCTTTTAAATTTTTGTCGGCTCCCGGTTTAAAGATCTCAGAGCTTGTAAATTCTGTTGGCTTATGGGTGAAGGATCTCGGTACTTTTAAATTCTGTTGGCTCCTAGGTGAAAGATCTCGGTGCTTTTAAATTTTGTCAGCTCCTGAGTAAAAGATCTCAGTGCTTTTAACTTTATGTTGGCTCTTGGGTGAAAGATCTCGATGCTTTTAAATTCCTGTAAGCTCTCGAGTAAAAGATCTCGGTGCTTTTAAATTCTTCCGGCTCCCGGGTGAAAGATCTCGGTGCTTTTAAATTTTTGTCGGCTCCCGGGTGAAAGATTTCGATGCTTTTAAATTTTTTTCGGCTCCCTTGTGAAAGATCTCGGTGCTTTTAAATTTTGTTGGCTCCCAGGTGGAAGATCTCAGCGCTTTTAAATTTTGTTGGCTCCCGGGTGAAAGATCTCGGTGCTTTTAAATTCTTGTTGGCTACTGAGTGAAATAGCTCGGTGCTTTTAAATTTTTTCGGTTCCTGGGTGAAAGATCTCAGTGCTTTTAAATTCTTGTCGGCTTCCAGGTGAAAGATCTTGGTGGTTTTAAATTTTGTTGGTTCTCGGGTGAAAGATCTCGGTGCTTTTAAATTATGTCGGCTCATAAGTGAAAGATCTCGGTGCTTTTTAAATTCTATCGACTCTAGGGTGAAAGATCTCGGTGCTTTTAAATTCCTGTCAGTTCCCGCATGAAAGATCTCGGTGCTTTTAAATTATGTCGGCTCCCGGGTGAAAGATCTCAGTGCTTTTAAATTTCTATCGGCTCCTGGGTAAAAGATCCCAGAGCTTTTAAATTTATGGTTGCTCCCGGGTGAAAGATCTAGATGCTTTTTAAATTCCTCTCGGCTCCTGAGTGAAGGATCTCGATGCTTTTAAATTCCTCTCGGCTCCTGAGTGAAGGATCTCGATACTTTTAAATTCCTGTCAGCTCCCGAGTGAAAGATCTTGGAGCTTTTAAATTCCTATCGGCTCATGAGTAAAAGATCTCGGTGCTTTTAAATTATGTTGGCTTTCAGGTGAAAGATCTCAGTACCGTTAAATTCTGTTTTCTCCCAGGTGAAAGATCTCAGTGCTTTTAAATTCTGTTGGCTCCAGGTGAAAGATCTCAGTGCCTTTAAATTCTGTTTGCTCCTAGGTGAAAGATCTCGTTACTTTTTAATTCATGTCGGCTTTCGGGTGAAAGAGCTCGGTGCTTTTAAATTTTTGGGTTCTCCACACAAAATACTTGTCTTTTGTCTTTACATGTTTCTTACACTAAAAAACAACAAGCGAGAGCTTAATGTGTTTTATCTATATGAAAACACATAAAGAGAGGTAACTGTAAACACCATATTTTGTCCCAGTCTTTTTCATGGTATAACAATTTTTGAAAAAAAAAAAGATAGATAAATTCATAATTTCTAATTAGTTATTTTTATTTTGTTGTTTGGGTTTTTGTAATGAAATAAACCCTAGGCCTAGTCCATTGTTAGTGCAGCCCATTTTACAATAATTAAATTTTTGCAAATAATAAATAAATAGAAAAATAGTTTTTTAAATAGGTTTTTGTGTTACTAAATCTAAGAGCACTAATAGGAGAGCAAGGAATAGATTTCCTCCTCTCTCCATTGGCCCAAATTCATACATTATCTTCTATTTACTAAATAACTAAAACAAAAAAAGAGAAAAGACCAAAATAAAAAGGAAAAAAGTAGACATGGGTGGTGAAGATTGAATGGCAAGATGGGAAAGTCAGACAAAATAAAATATCTAAAGGAGAAAGGAAACCCATTCAGCAAATAAAGGAATTCGGTGAAAAAAAGAATAGAGAGAGGAGAAAAGAAACCCATTTAGCAAAGAAAGTGATATTTGCTTATTATGTCTTTAAGTTCCATGTTTTATCAACAGATTCTTACCTAAAGTTGAGCAAATTCGCTTTAAACATGACACTTAACTCATATATTTGTATTTCAGGTGTTTCTCTGGTTGATCAAGCAAAAGGAAGAATTCTATGGACTTTCTAGAGCAAAAGGGCAGAAGAATCAATTCGAAGTGCAAACAGAGGACACGGCCACGAACACGGTTGTGTCCATGCCTGTGTCTGGCCTCCAGAATCTCTGCTTCAGAATTTGTGAAGAACACGACCAAGAATGAGAAAAGACATACCCGTATTAAGGCCGCGTTCGCAGTCCAGAGAAGATCCTGAGATGAACACGCCCCCTGCTAGAGAGAACACGGTTGTGTCTGAGGCCGTGTTTGAGGTCTAGAGAGGGAATGTAAGTGACACGCCCAACAACCATTAATGAACACGGCCGTGTCCAGGTCGTGTTCGATCTTCTTAAGGTGAAACCCTAGTATTCGAAGTAGTATATATATGCACCTAAGAGGGGAAGTAAGATAGCTCCATCTTTTGGACATCAAGAGACAAATATCAGAGCCAGAGGCGGCAGCCCAGCCCTAGAGGCTTGAAGAAGAACAAGATAGAAGATCAACCCCTTGAAAGAACTTCATGAGAATAAGTTTTTCTAATTCTATCTTGTCTTCTCTGTATTTTGTTGATTTAGATTTTATCATGAACTAATTTGTAAAGGTTTAGATAGGATGAACCCTAGAACTACATCTAAACTCTTCTTCCTTTGATTTAATGAGAATATACCTTTCATTTCTTGGAATTGTCTATGATTATTATTTGTGTTGAGTTGATGAAGCTAGCCATTGATTTAACACCAGATTTCAGTTTATAGATTGAGAAATTGTAAATTGAACAAGATCTCTTGTAGGGAGTGGGATTTGCTTGGAATCACTAGAGATAGGGTTCACATAAGTCTTCTGATTTGAGTCAATGTACTAAGGGAATTCACAGAACATGAGCTAATGCATTCTTGGGGGTTTTGATTAGGAAGAGATTCAGTCAATCAACCTAGCAATAGATGTCTTATTGCTTGAGAGAGATTAAGTGATGTTTACTTTTATGAACTTGTATTCAATCGAAACATAGCTATAATCACTTTAGGCAAGTATACCTATCGTTTTGTAGAATAGCTTGATTGAGTACGGATGTCGATCCCACGAGGAACTATAGCTATTAGTAATAATCCTTTTTCTATTATCTAATCTCAGAAATTCGGTTTGATAAATGACTAACTAATCTAAAATAATATAAACAAGATAATAAAATAATAACAAAGAATTTGATGGATTTATCAATCGAAGGATAGGTCTAAATGAGAATCCCCCTAGGGCAAGCATTGCACTATCATCTTTAACTCAGTGGACACCAATACTTTACTTAGACTGATGGGAATCCCTAAATTATGCCTTAATCTTTCTCAAGCAATAAGACATCTATTCTTAGGTTGAATGACTGAAATCTCTTCCTAATCAAAACCCCTAAGAAAGCATTAGTTTGTGTTTTATGGATTCCCTTAGTACATTGACTCAAATCAAAGGACTTATGTGAATCCTATCTCTAGTGATCCTAAGCAAATCCCATTATCTACAAGAGATCTTATCCAATCTACAATCTCTCAATCTATAAACTGGAATCTGGTGCTAAATCAATGGCTAGCAACATCAACTCAACACAAATAATAATCATAGACAATTCCAAGAATTAAAGATGTATTCCCATTGAATCAAAAGAATCAAAATACAAATATATTTCTAGGGTTCATCCTATCTAAATCTTTACAAGTAAGTTATGATAAAATCTAATTAAAATAATACAGAGAAGACAAGATGGAATCAGATGAAAACTCATTCTCATGAAGTTCTTGCAATGGGTTGATCTTCCATCTTGCTCTTTTTCCAGCCTTTAGGGTTGGACTCCTGACTCTGGCTCTGAATCGTGTCTTTGAATGTCCAAAAGATGGAGCTCCTGCCTCTGTGTCTTAGATGCCTATAGATACAGCTCTAAATGTAGGATTTCACCTTGCAGAAGCTCGAACACGGCCTAGACACAGCCGTGTTCACTTAAGATGGCTGGGCGTGTTGCTTGAAATACTTATCTGGATCTCGGACACGGCCCGAAACACGACCGTGTCTCTACAACAGGGGGCGTGTTCCTCTTCTGGGTTGTCTATGGACTGAGGACACGACATCAACACGGGCGTGTTCTTCACTGACCCTGGCCGTGTTCCTCTGGAAACTGGAGAAGAGCTCTCTGGATGCTAGACACGGCCATGTCACGGCCGTGTTCCCTGTCTGGACTTTGAATTCTTCTAATTTCTCTGCTCTTCTGCTCCAAAAATCCTTAAAACTCTTCCTTTTTCTCAATCAACCCAAGAAACACCTGAAAACACAAATAGATGAGTTAAGTGCCATGTTTAATGCGAATTTGCTCAAATCCAAGTAGGAATCCATTGATAAAACATGGAACTTAAAGGTCTAATAAGCACATATCATTAAGGCATAATTCAGGAATTTCCATCAGTCTAAGTAAAGATTTGGTGACCATTGAGTTAAAGATGAAAGTGCAATGTTAGATTCTAGGGGATTCTTATCTAGACCTGTCCTTGTCAATTGATAAATCTATCAAATTCCTTGTTATTATTTTATTGTCTTGTTTATATTGGTTTAGATTAAGTAGTTCATTCATTAAACCACAATTATGATATTAGATAATAGAAAAAAGATTACTACTAATAGCTATAGTTCCTCGTGGGAATGATATCTGTACTCGATTAAGCTATTCTACAAAATGATAGGTACACTTGCCTAGAGTGATTGTAGTATTGATTTAATTGAATACAATTCTAAATCGAAACACCAGAAAGAAAAGGAGCAGAAACACATGAGAGAATAGAAAGAAGAGAAAGAATAGAGCAAGGGGGAGAGATATGCATGAGAGAATATAGAGATCGAGCAAGAAGAGAGGAATTAAGAAAAAGGAAGCATCATTCAGGTATGATTTTATTCTATCTGCAGCTGGATTTTCTTATATTCATGATATATGTTTCCAATACCTATGCGTTTTGGGATTTCTTCATGCTTTGCCATATTCCCAATCTGAATGGGTTTCTAATTATCTTGTTTTATTGATTATTGGTGGTTGGTTGGAAGGGTTTGTATCCCTCAGTTCATGTTTGTTTGGATGTTATTCCCTTGATTGTTATCATTGTATTGATGAATAGTTGTTTTGGATTATAGAGGTTGGATTTGCATGGCTGTCCTGTGTTATTCTTTTTGGCTATTTTGAGTGGCTATTTTAGAGATCAGGGTGTATTATTCATTTTAAAATTGGTTGTGATTTGGGTGTTGTTTTGTTGAGGTTAATGACACATATCAAGGTTAGTTTTGGCCACATTTCAATTGCTGTTTTGCTTCAATTAAGTGGTTGTCTCAATTCATGGTCAATGGATTTTGGAGTTATTTTGTGTTATTGTGTTGGGGTGTTGCCTTGGTTTATTTTTGGATGTTATTTTCCCTAGTTTTGGGGCTGTTATAATGTTTGATTCAGGGTTGGGTTAACTCTTGATTGGAAATGTGTTGTTTGCTTTATTGTGGCTTGGTTTCAAAATGGATTAGTCTTTGTTTTAGCATAAACAAGCATTTGCATAAGTCATTTTCGGGTCTGTCAGTGAGCACTAGCAGCATTCGGCTTCTTTTTTTTATAGATAGAGTTGCAGAGCTCATAATTAAGTGATTGGTCTCATTAGAACCATAAGATGTGTGTCTTCAATGTGTATAATTTTCAAATTTTTTGCATGTCTCCTTTGCTCCCAGTTCTAATTTAAAGTTGGCTATTTTTCTGCATTGTTAAGCCTGTTGATTTTCTCTGGCAACATGTAGTCTTTTAATTCTTTTTGGAACTATAGAGCTTAGAATTTAGTACCATCTATACCAATAGAATCATAATATGTATATCTTCAATGTGTACTATTTTTAGATTTTTTGCATGTCTAGCTTTCTCCCAATTTCGATTTGAGTATGACTATTCACTGCTGCACTGACATTGCTGCCCTGTCCCTGGCAGTGTTCAGTCTTTTGTCTCAAATTTGAGTTATACAGCTCCAAATTATATGATTCTCATCTCAATAGAGACATAAGAAATATATCTTCAATGTGTGAAACTTTCAAAAAAATTTCATGTCTAGCTTTCTCCCAGTTTTGATTTGAGTGTGGTGGTTCACTGCTGCACTGACACTGCTGCCCTATCTCTGGCGATGTTCAGTCTTTTGTCTCTAATTTGAATTATAATGCTCCTTTTTGCATGATTCTTACTTTCATAGAACCGTAGGATATGTGTCTTCGATGTGTGCATGATATTTGCCAATTATTCCTATAAAATCCATGCTTTGTCCATACATTCATGCCTACATTTGAGTTCAATTTGCTTTAAACATGGTACTTAATCCCACTATTTGTATTTCAGGTGTTTCTCTGGTTGATCAAGCTAAAGGAAGGATTTTAGGAAGTTTTTGGAGCAAAAATCAGAAGAATTTAAAGTGCAGACAGGAGACACGACCCACACACAGCCATGTGTGTGCCCGTGTCTAGCATCCAGAAAGCCCTGCTCTAGTTTAATGAGAAACACAGCTAGGATTTGTGAACAACATGCCCATGTTGATGCCGTTTTCACTGTCCAGAGACACCTTGAGATGAACACGCTTGCAACATAAGTGAACACTACCATGTTGATGTTAACATGGCCTGAAGAAGAAGAGACACAACTGTGTTGGATGCCGTGTTTTCAGTCCAGAAAAGGCAACTTAAGTGACACGCCCAGCAACCATAAGTGAACATGGCCGTGTCTAGGCTGTGTTCGAGCTTCTGAAGGTGAAACCTTAGAATTCGAAGTAGTATATATATGCACCTAAGAGGGGAAGCAAGGGGCTCCTTCTTTTGGACATCAAGAGACAGATATCAGAGCCAAAGGCGGCAGGCCAACCCTAGAGGCTTGAAGAAGAACAAGATAAAAGATCAACCCCTTGAAAGAACTTCATGAGAATGGGTTTTTCTGATTCTATCTTGTCTTCTCTATATTCTTTTGATTTAGATTTTATCATGAGCTAATTTGTAAAGGTTTAGATAGGATGAACCCTAGAACTACATCTGAACTCTTCTTCCTTTGATTTAATGAGAATATACCTTTCATTTCTTATAATTGTCTATGATTATTATTTGTGTTGAGTTGATAAAGCTAGCCATTGATTTAGCACCAGGTTTTAGTTTATAGATTGAGAAATTGTAAATTGAACAAGATCACTTGTAGGTAGTGGGATTTGCTTGGAATCACTAGAGATAGGGTTCACATAAGTCCTCTGATTTGAGTCACTGTACTAAGGGAATTCACAAAACACGAATTAATGCATTCTTGTGGGTTTTGATTAGGAAGAGATTTTAGTTAATCAACCTAGGAATAGATGTCTTATTTCTTAAGAAAGATTAAGCATAATTTAGGAATTTCCATCAGTCTAAGTAAAGGATTTTATTTTTTTTATTTAGAAAGAAATGAAAGGGCAAGATAGTATTCATAACAGACATTCAGGGTTAACTACTACAAGGTTGTGTTTCAAAGTCCCAGGTCCACTGAACCTAAGTGGTTACCTCATAATACAGCTAACTAAAAGGCAAGATACTAAGCAAAAATAATAAAACAACACATATAGGCAAAATTCCCAGGAATATCACCTCAAGAGCATAATATTCCAGTTTGAATTACTTCAGACAATTACAACCTGTCCAGTTCATGCATCGTGTCAAAGCATTCCAAGTTCAAGCATAGATATATAATCCCAACACTTAAGTAGTACATTATCCTCTATGTATGAAAAGTTAAATTAAGAGGACAGATACTCCCTGAGTGAAGAGGTTCTTGATGTTATGGGCAGGTGCGGGTGAAATCCCAGTGATTCGGAAGGTGAGGCTGCAAAGAGAAGTAAACAACTAGAAAAAAGGGTGAAAAGAATGAGAACTATAAAATTTAAACTAAAATATTGGACTAAGTGAAGTCAAAAGTAAATTATAGAGAGAAATAAAGAAAAATAAACTGATCCCCAGGTGGTTATCCTGAATGCTTAGGGTGTGATGTAGAAGGCAAGTCAGGTGGTGAGCAGTCGGGGACTCAGGTGGTGGCACACGGGAGGAAGTATGTGGAGGTCGAATAGGTTCAACCAGAGGAACCAGATCTGCATCGTCCTATGCGTCATGGAAGCGAGGTGAGCTGGGTGGTGATGGTGGCTGAAGTGCCATACGCTGGCACATCATCTGAAAGGTGGACTCTACCCACTGGTGATGTGCTCGCGCATAAGACATCCACTGCAGCATATCATGGCGCGTCTGGTGGTGGTCCACGACGAGGCGGTTGAGTCGGGTCCACGTCCCATCTACCTCCACTTCGATGCGGCTCAGCTGCCTCTCGACGACGGTGGGTTTCCGATCCTCCTCGTCGGGTGATGTGAAGGGAACTCTTGGAAATGGCTATGATAATGGCGGGGCTAATGTGCTAGAGGTTGCTGTAGGTGGGTCCTCGGGGTGGCTGGCGAGTGGTTCTTCAGCTCATGGCTCCGCTGGGGCATCTATAGATGGTCCCTTTATTGGTGGTGCCTCGGGGACCGCGCGTGATGGAGCACCGACTAGAGTGAAATATGTGCCTTGAGTGTATGTACGGTGCTCGACCATCCCCATGGCCTTCAGTGTGTCCATCCCTAACGGCTGGGGTCGACAGGCCATGGTGAGAGTGGACTGGTCACCTAGAATGTCCAAGTTCCGTGCCAAGCAGGTAATGACAGATCCACCACCGATAGCGCCAAAGTTCCCCCTCTATAAATAACCTCTGACCAGTTAAATGAATGCGTAGCTGAGGTGGCAATGATGATGCTCGTGAATGCACTGAAGGTAGAACATGTTCCACTTGCTGACGACTCCGATGCTCTCCCGTCTCGCAGTCAATGAGTGAACAAGGAGCTTATGGATGAAACGAAGGGCAGGAGATTGCAGAGTGGAGGCCTTAGACCTCTTGGCCTTATATGTGGCCTCAGTACTGATGGTCCTCCAGTAGTTTGCAGGCTCTATGGTAGGTGAGTGCCAGTCCAGATCGTAGGAGTCATAGACAAACCCCTGCTCAGCTAGTCCTGCTACCTCTGTGAAGTCCTGGAGGCTCATACTCTGCATGAATGTGCCCTGTCAGAATCTGATGGTGTCTAGCTCATGCCACATGGTGTGGGAGTCTATGAATGTGGCATTGATCTCCATTATGGCAAAATTCCAGAGTGAGTTCTCGGTACACCGGCTCTCGAAGCTCAAAGATGCTACTCCAATGACTGAAGCTGAGTAGATGGCGCACCTCCTGTTCAAGGCCCAACACCTGTAGTACAAGCCATTCTAGGTAGCAGCTAGGCTCAAATGGTTTGGTGGAAAGTTTGGCGAGCCGCTCTTTGTGCTCATCGCCTTGGAATCGGAGGAAAGGGTGAATGGACAGCTTCAGATCTTCTCCTCTTGGCAGGTGGAGATGGCGACTCCTGAGGCATAAGGCGATTCTTCTTGGGCTGTAGCTTTTCACGGCACTGTTGTGATTCCTCGGTGTGTTTTTTCATGGTGATTGCTTGTGAAAACAAATTTACCAAGTGAATCTCAAAGCATGGAAAACTGTGTAAACATAATTGGCACCACATATACAGGGAATTCATGCATCATGCAGTAATTCGATATGTCATTGTACACTAGGGGGTAGGAAGATGGAAACATAATAAATCAACCCCCACAGTGTTGACAAACACTTTGGAATAAAGCAACAAGTCATGAGCCACAACATTGAGAAGAAATCAGAATCAATAAGAACACTAGCGTGGCAATTTCTTCATGACAAAATAGTAAGAATGTCATTCCCAAATGGGATTTCAATTCTCACAAAACAACTAACAATGGTTGCTTATAGTCATGACAAATACAGAGAAACAATAATGAAAAACAATCAGCGCAATGCCCCACCTTAGCTTTCCTAATCTATTCCTAACAACATGCAATTAGCTAACCTATCTTCAGCAATCCCACACTATCAGTTAATCAAAATCAAATCCCTCAGCACAGATAATAAATCAGAATGTGGCATCAGAGATCAGTTCCCTCAGTGCTTGATAAGAACATAAACAACAACAATTTTCCAATAATTGAACAAGTTCCATAACACTATATCAATCGATGCCCCAAAAAAAAAAATTGATGACAGTGGCTACAGTAATGGTAATTGCACACAAGTTCCAGCAAATGAATAAATTCCTCAAATCAATCAGTAGCCCACACTAACAGTCAATTAATAGCACCTCTTCACAGTACTGATAACTATAAATCTCACAACAAATTAGCCCACAACAAGAGTTAAAGTCCCTCAACATCAGTAGATTCCCAACAGCAATAATGAACAAGTATCAAGTCCCACAGTCAATCAACCATGTTATTGTAAAATAAAGAAACAAATTCCTCCCATCAATAAATTTCCTTGATATTTTCAAATGCTACAGTATCATTCCTAAAATTTGTTCTTAACAGGTAAGCAACAACAATTGCACAACAATAAAGCAGCAAGACTAGTTCCCATACTAATAATTACTCATTAGAATGTCAATTCCCACCTAAAAACTAACCCAATAATAGTGCTGATAGTGATAGTTCAACAATGACATTACTTCATAGCATTAATAGGAATACAAACATCACAATTCTCCAAAAAAATTAACAAGCCCCACAACAAGATATCACTGGCATTATCCACAGAAATAAGAAGTTCAATATAAATGAACAGATTCCTCACAATTGCAAATTCCCTAATAATTACCAATTTTGCAGCAACAATCCCAAAAATTTATACTTGTACATCTTAGTTAACATTTCCCCCCACACTTTCATATGAAATAAAACAGGTAATGCGGCATCACTAAATTAAAACAACTCAGAAATGATAATGAGAGTGGAGAAAGAACCCATACCTGTGGGTGGCGGAAATAACCCAAAAAAGTGAAAAATGAAGTGAATTGATGGAGTGTGCTGGTGTGGTACAGTGGAGAAATGCAATTAAACAAGGAATTGGGGGTTTAAGGAGAGGGGTTTGGCCAGAAATGATGGTGTGAGTGTTAGAGGGGTTAGGGATTTGGAGAGGTTTGAGAGGAATTTGGGTTTTGGAAGTGAGGAGATGACCCTACGAATTAGTTTTTTAAATGGTTTACAGTGACACGCCCACAACACGGTCGTGTTGTGTGGGCTTGTTAGCTAGGAAACACGAGGCATGACATGCGCATGGCAGTGTGGTTGTGGTGCGACACGGGGATGAAATGCTCGTGTTACGGGTCGTGTTCTAAGAGTGAAAATGGCTTTAAGTGACACGGGTTCACACGGCCGTGTTGTGTGGCATGGAGTTCATGAATACTGACCTGGGATGGACATGGGTGTGTTTCAGAATGGTCTCCTATTAGGAAATTGACACGTCCCTGAACACGGTCATGTCACTGGCCGTGTTCCACTTCTGAGCTCTCTGTATGATCTACATGCTTGATGACATGGCCGTGTCACTGACCGTGTTCTCTCCCTGAATGCTCTGGTTGATTTATAAGCCTCTGGATAATGGACACGGGGACCCACACGGCCATGTCATTGGCCGTGTTTGCTATTTGGAGTGTTTGTAAGGCACACACGAGGTAGAACATGCTCGTGTTTTTTACCGTGTTCTGCACTCTGAACTGAATACTGGACTCTATATTGTGTTAAGTGTTGTTTCCAACAAAATCTTCACCTGAAAAAAAAAAATAATAACAAAGAAAAATCAAGATAAAACTAACTAAAAACTTTGAAAACCCAATCAAACATAAATCACAACTAAAATGAAGATAAAAGAAAAACACTAAACGTCTGGTTACCTCCCAACAAGCACTTCTTTATAGTTATTTGGCTGGACTTAGGGACTGAGGAACTACTGCAAGGGGGGGTCTTGGAGGTGACAAGCATCTTGGGAAAGCTCTTGGATGCTAGCACCATGGTATAACTTCAATCTCTGCCCATTGACCTTGAAGGTTCCTTAGGATTTGGCTCAGTGTAGCTAGGTAAAGCCCCTGGTGGTCTTTCAGAAATCAACTTGGCTAGCTGACCAATCTGAGTTTCAAGGTTGTGGATGGAAGCCTCTTGATTTCTCAAAGTTGTTTCTATGCTTTTAAACTGGCCTTCTGACGCTGTTATGACTTTAAAAAGCTGATCTTCAATGGTTAGCTTCTATGGTGGGTTAGGAAGTTGTTAAATTGCAAGTGGAGGACCTTGTCTTTGCTGTCCTTGATTGCTCCAAGCAAAATTTGGGTGATTTCTACACACAAGACTATACGTGTTAGAGTAAGGATTATTAGGCATTTGATTTCCTAAATAATCTGCTTATTCTATTGCTGGTCCTAAGGTGGGTGCTTGGCATTCATGGTTAAAACGTCCTTAACCACAAATATCACAGCTCATAATAGGTGGAGGAGTAGGTATGCTAAGATTATCAATCTTCTTAGTCAGATTCTCAATTTTGCCTTTAAAGAGGTGACATATCCACATTGTGCACTCCTCCTGATCTGACATTCATTCTTTGATTCCCCCACTGGTAGTTGTTCATAGCAATGTTCTCGATCAGCGTCTGCAGTTCTTCAGGAGTTTTGAAGCTTGTGGTTCCTCCTGAGGAAGAATCAATGTGCAGTCTAGTCCCAAAACTGAGACCACTGTGAAAAGTTTGCATCTGAACTCCCAAATCCAACCCATGATGTGGGCATTTTCTCAGCAATTCCTTTCATCTTTCTCATGCTTCATAAAATGTTTCACCATCTAATTGCTGGAAGGAGAAGATGTCATTTCTAAGCTTTGCTGTTCTTGCTGGAGGAAAGTATCGGCTTAGGAATCTCCTAGTGAGCTCATTCCATGTCCTGATAGAACCCGGAGGTAATGTCTTCAACCATGATTTTGCTCTATCCCTCAGTGTGAAGGGGAAAAACCTCAATCTAATTGCATCCTCACTAACTCCATTGATTTTAAAAGTATCACAAATCTCCAAGAAATTTGTGATGTGAGCATGAGGGTCTTCATCTGCCAACCCATCAAATTGTACCATTTGCTGCACCATCTGGATGATGTTTGGCTTGATTTCAAAATTGTTGGCATTCACCGGAGGTCTAGTTATGCTGGACTCATTTCCAGCAGTTGATGGCCTTCCATAATCTCCCATGGTTCGTGGTCTTTCTTGCTCAGCCATGGTAGGTTCTTCTTCGAAAATAAGCTTGGATGTTTGACCTTCCAGTAGGATAGCCTTGTTCCTTAATTTTCTCACCAATGTGCGTCCAATTTTTGCATTCAACTCAATGAGCTTCTTCTTACTACTTCGTGTCATACACCAGTAAGATTAGCTGCTGCAAAGATTAACCACAACCAAAGATAAGAAAGAATTTCAGAACTAACCAGAATTTCAGAACTATCCAGAAAATAAAATGATTAGAGTAATAGAAAGTAAACGTTCCTATTATTATAGTTCCTCGGCAACGATGCCAAAAACTTGATGTTTCAATTTAGAATTGTATTCAATTAAATCAATACGACAATTACTCTAGGCAAGTGTACCTATCATTTTGTAGAATAGCTTAATCGAGTACGAATATCATTCCCACAAGGAACTATAGCTATTAGTAGTAATCATTTTTCTATTATCTAATCTCATAATTATGGTTTAATGAATAAACTACTTAATCTAAACTAATGAAAGCAAGACAAAAAAATATTAACAATGAATTTGATAGATTTATCAATTTATAAGGATAGGTCTAGATAAGATTCCCCCTAGAACAATCATTGCACTTTCATCTTTAATTCAATGGTCAGTGCAATTTCTAGATTTCTTGCATTTTTCCCCTTCTTCCAGTTTTATTTTGAATGCAGCTGTTTTGGATTTTGTTTGAGTAATCTTTTCTTAATTTTCCATTGTTCCATTTTTGAAAGTTGTTAGCTTAGTTATAAGCATTGCATAGGATCTGTTGGCATGTCAATTTGGTAATTTTTGCATTTGTTGGTGTGAGATCTGATTGGTAGTTATACTTTTGGGGTGGTTGTCTTAATTTTTTGTTTGAGTTCGATTTGAAATATTTGTTGGGTTATTAATTTCTTCAAGTTGTGGTCATTATTTATTGGGTGTCATTCATGATCTTTCTTCTATGCTTGAGGCGAGATATACTTGAGATGATAATATTTAGTTGTGAATCTTTTAACTTGAATTTAGTATTTCCTTGAGTAATTTGACTTCTGACTAAGAGTGATTGTGATCGTGCGCAAGTTTGAGGGCTTTACTCGAGAAGGTTTTGCTACAAGCTAGGAGCAAGAGACTTTCATTCATCTTATTTTATTTTTTTGAATGTAATTAAAGTCCTTCTCCTTGAGACAAGTTTTGTAATACTTAAAATCATGCATTAGCACTGCATATAAAAAATATATATGTGTCGTGTAGTATCCATAGGCCCCTTACCGATAATGGAGGGATAAGGCGATCCATCTGCATATCAGGTGAACCACCCTATCGTTCCTAGGTAAGGATAAGCGTCACCCCAGAGGGCACCATATGCGAGGAACAGATGGAAGGATTTAGGGCACGTTAGTTGCATGCATTTCATGTTTAAATTTATTGTTAGTATTCTTATGTACTTGTATAGTTTATTATTTGTGGGATGGATAAAATATATTTTTAGCCATTTTATGATTCACACAACTAATTTTGGATAACCGTCTTTTATATAGGTATTGTGGGGTGCCTCACATCTTCCCCATACACAAATTGACTCCCGAACCCTTTCTAATTTGTAGACCATTTTTTTTAATTAATTAAAAAGGGATTTTCTAATTGTTCTCCGTTTTCTTAATACAATTGGTGGCGACTCCAAGTTTTCTTTGAAAAACTAATCTTTTTTTCTAAGTTTGCCATTCATGTCGTAGCGATCTTCGGGTATGTTGTGACAGTATCCAGAGGACTTTGATCGGCTTGAAGTTAATCAGTTAAGGATGATTTAATAGTTTGCAGTTAAATTATTAGTGATTATCTATGCGGGTTGTATAAAAAAATTAAATGTATAATTGTTATTTTAAATGTACATATTGTGTGGGGGCCTCATAAGGGGCCAACTGCCAGGTTTTTGTCAGGTGGGACATATGGAGAGCCATCACCCAAATCGGGTCATATGTCAATTTGGAGGGCATCAACCTATTTCTAGAGAGACTCTGGCCTATGCTGAGGACATAGAGATGATGGCGTTGAGAGGGAAACATGAACACTTATGGAAATTCTATCATGAGGTGTACTACATGGAATAGGGGCAGTGGCATAATAATGTTGATCTAGAGTACATGATGTGGTTTCTCCGAATCACTCAAAGATGGATGAGTTTTAGTAATGTGATTCATGTGGAATAGGTTAATGCATTGTTTGTTATAGCAATATAATTAGAATCATGCTATGTGGAATATGTTTGGGAATAAACTTGATTAAATTTTGTATGATAATTTCAGGTTGGCATTCGCCCACCCCATCAGTAGCCTCTACCAGACCAGTCACTGCTAGCATAACAGCCTTTTGTACAACATCCCTTGACCATGGACTAGTTCAATGCCATGCAGGCCCAGATGGTGCAAGTGTATGCTCAGTGGGAGGTGATTCGACCTTATAATGCAACCCAATATTATTAGGGGGCTGATTTCGATGCCACAACCTTCTCAAGGGGCACACATGGCACCGCCTACTTGTACGACAAGAGACCGTGGTGCAGATGTAGCCAAGTCTTCACGTCACGATCAGGATCTAGATGACGTTTTTTGCCATGTGAAGGTGGGGCCACTTCCTCACGACGCTTGTTGCAGCACCTGACACACGTCACTCAGGAGCAGAGTGACATCAATATGATGAAGAATGCTTACTTGGAGGGAGTATCTTCGCCAACTTTTAACTTATTCAGGGTTGATAACAATGCCCCCCTGCCCCCACATAAGGACTTGGCAAAGTTGGAGGGGGGTCGTTGCGTCCACCACTGTCAAATGTGTTCAATGATCCTAACATCATACATGGTATGGTGTAGGTGGTTTAGATTTATCTCAATACGGTAGGAGTTTAGATTTCTCACCAGATTTGTATGACTTTTTGGACCCAGTGGTTGACCATGCTGAGCAACAAGGTAACCCAACTAGCCATCCTTAACGTCAAATAATGGAGTGAGGGAGTAGGACAGAAGGCCGACTCAGACGTGGTAGCTACATGTGTTACTATAGATATTTTTTATATTCAACAACTTATGCACTACATAAAATAGTTGTATTTTATGTTATCCATGGATGAAAAATATTTTTGTCTTTACATCGTTTGAGCATTTGTGTTTATATCATAGTCATGAATAAAAATAATTACTTATGAATCACCTTAAGACATTTGAAGGTTTAGATGAACATCTAAATTACATGGATCACCACCATTAATACATAAAAGAGTTATGTTATCTTTCCAAAGCATCTAAACCCCTCCAGTGAAGCTATAATATCTGGTCGCGATCATGTTATTAAATCTAATGCTCTCTGCGATGCAAGTTTGCCTTGATTAGTTATCATCAAACTACGTCTCAGTTAGAATTAGGATACTTACTTTGTGAGAACTAGTTATGTAACGTGCCATGTTTTTAAAGTTTGGATGTGTCACCCCTTTGCAATTCCATACTGCAATGTTTATGTTGCATTCATGTGAAAAATGTTTATGAAGTTGTAGATCAATAACTAAGGGTTCAAAATCCAAATCAATCCAAGCCATGGTTTATCCAACCGATGCACTGTATTATTTATGATTATATACATGACTTGTGCGATGCTCTTGTGTGACACAATGTTGAGTGAAGGGCTATATGCAATGTTTTAAAAACCAAACCAGTGAGCAAATCAGTTTGACAAAAAAATGACTAGTCAAACCGGTTAAATCAAAGCTTTTTCCAAACTTAAAGATTCACAAAGAAGAAAACATGGAGGATGAAGCACAAATCATCAAACTTAACTCATAAGTGAAAGTTTCAAACTTAAAGATTCAAATAAATAGTCTAAAAACCATCAAAACCAAACATAAGTAAAATGCATAAGTTATCACCCATAACCAATGTTTTTAAAATTGAACTGGATGCTGAACTGTTATGTCCCTTGGACATCGGTTCAACCGGTAAACAAAATTTAATATGTCTAAATATTTATAAAAATAAAAAATAACCATAAAAACCAAAAATTAACATAGCATATTGCTAATAAATAACCAAAAATGACTAAAAATCAAAAGATATAAGAATCTAATCTATATACACTTAATTTAAAATGGTGCCCTAGAACAAAATTAGATTGTTCCAATAACCAACATCTCTTACAAGTTCACATACTCTTAATATAATTCAGTTCACAATTTCTAACATAGCAAAATTAAATAATTAGAACATATAAATAAATAACCAGATAATCATAACAAGAAGAAAAAAAAAAAGAGAGACTGAATCACATAGCATCAGCCAAACAAATAAATAAATAAATAACCAAGAAACTAATTAAATCGTGCATAATAGACTAAGAGGAAAAAAAAATTCAAGAACATGTGATGTTGGAGCCACATAGCTGCATATAATTTTGTTCTATCTTAGTAGAGTTAGTGACACACATGCATTAAATAATAACGAAAAATGAGGAAAAGAAGGAGAAGATGAGGATAATAATAAAACAATGGGTTAATGGTGAAAGTTTTAAGAAATTAGTAAGAAGTCTTAAGTTAAAATCAGTGTACTGTGTGATTATGTATTATAATTTTTACATATTTAAATATATAATATTAAATAAATCTACTAAATAGTTAATAAATAATTTTTGTGCAACAATATATGCAAGTCTTAAGTTGTCCTAGTGATTAGGACTGTAAATTTTTTTGAGCAAGGGTTAGTAGGTTCAAACCCATTAAATATGGTTTTTATTAATTCCTTAACTATTCTATTGATAAATATACTCAAAAGTAGAGATGTATTAAAGGCAAAAAATGAATTTGGAGCAATGGAAATGGGTTCGAATCCATGCATGAACAAATTTCTCATCATTTGTACCAATTTTTCAAGCTTTCCGAAATAGTTCAGCGGTTCGCACCGATTTAGACAGTTCTTACCAGTTTCAGGCAGTTTAATCGCTACAATGGTTCAGGGGCATCGGTCAAACTGGTTTTTAAAAAATTGGTTGTATGGGTTCAGGATGATATGATGACAAAACCACCACTGATTGACAGCCTCCACATACTTGACGTAGGATACCACTTGTGTGTATAACACTATAAGAAATTTTGTTTTTATTCACGAAAATTTCTCACGGACAAAAGGTCCGCAAGAAAACCTTACATTTCTCACGAATTTTCTCACGAAATATTACTGTTGATGTTTTCTCATGGACTTTCTCACGGAACTCAATGGCCATGAGAAATGACCATGATAAACTCCGTAAAAAATGAAGACCCAACCGTCTCCATAAATGCTTTAATTTTCTCACGGACACTGTTCGTGAGAAAATTCAAATTTTCTCACAAACTTTCTCATGGCATTTGACTTCTGTGAAAAATTTCGTGAGAAAATGAAGTGCACTGTTTCACTTAAAATTTGAATTTCTAGGGTTTTTTCTCACGAAAAAATTCCATTAGAAAGTCCGTGAGAAAACCTGCTTTTCTTCTTCCTCCCACGGCTACAGCCTCCATTTTCAAAAAACTTCCATTTCTTTTCTTCTCTGTTCTCTCTCTCTCCCCAGGTGTTTTCCAGCCATTTTTCCTCCTTGAAGTTAGGTTTTACGGCGCAGGACTTCATCTTCTAGTTTATCAATTTAGTTTTCTGATTACTAGCTCTTTGAGGTAGGTTCCACTATCCAAGCTTCTCTATAATTTTTTATGGATTTTCTATAAGAAATTAGTAGGATGACTAATGATTTGATCAAAGATTTGAAACTTAAGATTGTCAAATATAGTTAAAAGATGCTTAATAACGGAGATAAAGTTACAATTATGAAATTATAATGATTATAGCTAGTCTTGGTTCAAAATTGAAGAGAGTTATAACTAGTTATGTTACAATTCTATGGAATTGTTGTGTGAAATGTTACTTTAAAAGAGAAATATTACTCTTACACATCCCATGTCTTTTCACCATTTGTTTTGTAATTTTTCCTATTGTTGTGTAATTTTTACTTATACAAGTAATTAATTTTAAGTTATGGAATGAATGGTTTTGTTGTGACTGAGTTCATGTGTAATTGTGTGGAACTTTTAATTCCTGGATTGTTCAAATTTTAGGGGAGATTTTGCCCCATTTTTATTTATGGTTTAGGGTTTAGAATTTTAAGGTTTAGGATTTGGGGTTTAGTGGTTTGGGATTAGGGATTTAGAGTTTAGGGAATGGTTAGAGTTTTAGGGTTTAGGGTTTAGGGTTTTAGGATTTAAGGGTTTAGGGTTGGTATTTAAGGTTTTGGTTTAGGGTTGACTTTAAGGATTACTACTTTTATTGTTCTAACATTTTCATTGGTTTCATTTAAATTGTATAACAGATGTCAGACCACCCAAGACTAGGGGTGTTCACTGGGCAGGTAAACCCGCACAAACCTGTAGCCCGCAGTTCGCTAACCCGAATGTTAATGGTTTGGTTCGGTTCATGATAAATAAAACTGCATGTATGCAGTTCAGTCCATGGGTTCTAATATTCAACCCGCACTTATAAGGAACGACGTCATTTTATACCTGTAGTGGCCTAATTAAGTGAGTTTTTATTTAGTGTGGTCTTCATTCCTCTCCATTCCTGAAATATCGAGCACAATAACAAAACCTAACCTCCTGCTTTCCCTTCTTTGCACTCACCTCACCTCACCTCTTTTCTCTTCTCTCTCGGTGCCCCATCATCTTTGCTCTCTTCTCCATCGCATAATTCTCTCTGAGTTGTTGTTCGTCTCTTCGTTCTCAGTGTGGGACGTGCTATTGGTGGATGTTCATTGCTTCCTCTCTCGGTGTGGGTAAGGTAAGGAGTTTATAATCTTTTTAATTCTGAAGGTTCCTTTGTCAGTTGAATCTTGATTGTATGTTAATTTCATTTTCTGGTTCATTCCTTTAGATTTTTTGATTAGGGTTTCGATTAGGGTTCCTTGAAGGTTCATGCTGTTGGTAATTTTAGAGCTTCGGTGTAGGACCTGCTGTTGGTGGATGTTTGTTGTTTATATGTGTATAAGTGTATTAGTGAATTTAGTGTTAGTGTGTATATGTGCAATTAGGTCTTCTTTCACCTCTTTTTGTTCAACAGCATATTTGCAGTTTTTTCCTCCTTATTGTGTTGATATGGAAAGAAAATTTGAACTAGTTGTTTGAGGCTTTGAGTAGTGAGATTATTGAAATCTTCCTGCCTATGCGGCTCTGACATGAGAGTGTTGACATATCTATTTTTTATTTTTGGGTAGCTTATATAGTAAAGTATTAAGTGGGTATTAGTTTTTCTGTTGCTAATATGGGTTATGTACTCTGTACTGTTATAATGTCATAGACAAGATATATTCTGTCAACTATTTTATGTTTTTACATCCTTTAGTTCTTGCTTGAAATGTTCATATTAATGGAAGGGTTTTAGCTAGTTCCTTTCTGGGTTTCTTCTATGTATTGCAAATGGGTTCTTATAGGTTGAAGAAAATGCAGGATTAGATAGTATCTTTTCTTGGTTTTTATCCTGTCTAATGGATTCTCATGTGTGGATAGTAAATTTTCTATAGTAAGTTCTTGATTGTTGCTGTTGATGCCTTAAAGTTAGTAACTTTTTTTTTTTTTTCTGTCCATGGGCTTCCATATGTGGAAGAAATAGAGGGTTACATAATATCTTTTCTGGGTTTCTTTTCTGTCCATGGGCTCTCATTTAGAAAGTCATTTATCTAGTATATGCTTCTAACTTTTATTTGCACTTGCTGTGGCCTTTTACAAGTTCTTCAATGCTTTATTGTAATGTTGTACACACATAAGTTTACTTCCTGGCCCACCCTATCCTTCCTATACTATATTTTTCATTTCTTAGTAGTGCTTCTCATGAACAACAATTTGAGAGCTCTGTCAAATTCATCGAACATTGCACACTTCTTTGTTGCTTGTATCTTCATTGTAGATATTAATAATGTTGCCTGCATTGCATTTGACTTTTCAATAATCTCATTTAGTATGTTCATATAATTGTCAATATGCTTAATCACCTTTGAAAATATGTTTTTCCCTTGAAGAACTTAAAATTGGTAGCATATACACTAACACAAATGTGTAGGAGTATTACACATATGTTTTTCCCTTTTATGTTTAAATAGATTCCTTCAAAATAATTACAATTAGATGGGCATGTAGAACCAAATTTGAGTAATTTCTTCTGCCAAAAACTGGAACAACATATAATATTACACAAGAATGCATCATAAGTAGTATTACACATATGTTCATGTTAAATTTGTAGACCAATCTAAAGCATTGTCTTGTGCAATCATGACTTAGGTTGGTAATTCTTTTTGGTTTGACAATTTTTATAGGTGACTATTGGTTTATTGTTAGGTTGGCATTTGGGCCATGTCCTGTTTGTGTTTGAATTTTTTTATATGTTGGAGATTGATCTTCAAAGATCAAATTTTTAGCTTATTTGCTCTCTTTGGTTTTGGAATGCCATCTGAGTTTGCAATTAATTTATTGTTATTTGCTGTGTCTTTTTTCTTCTTATTATATAGCTTCCACTTTAATTCATGGGCTGCTTGTTAAGTTTCTTGTTCTTGGTCTATATCATTGCTGGTAAGCTTATTGTTCATGGAACTAGTGCTTACTGCTTAGTGCCTTGTTATATGTAATAGTTTTGATCCTAGAAAATTTTGAATTAACTTCTAACAATAGTATCCCAGTTTGTGGTTGACTTTTGATTTTGAATTTAAAATGAGCAACACCTGGGCAGCTCCCTAGACATGGTATCCCTTTAGTTGGAAATTTAATAGCTGCATTTTATGGAGTTGCCTAATTTTTTTAATTAATTATATCATGCAATAGCTTGATAAACTTGCCTTAATTTTTTTATTAATGGTCCCCCACATTCTTGTAAGTTCACATAGGGGAAGTAATGATAAAATTGCTAGTTTTTATGAGTTTCTAGCAAAGCTTGATAAACTTCTGGTCAGCTTCTGTACTCTGCCTTTACAATCCAAATGCATAGAATTTATATGGTAGTTGAGGCCTTCATTATCATTATTGTATGATTGTGTTGGTATATGATCCAAAATGGTCCTTGATGGGCATGTGTAATTTACTATACTAAAGTTGCTTTAATATCTTTGATCAAGTGCACATGTGCACTAAATGTAGAACTTTCTATTGCTTTCTGTTGTGACCACTTTAAGTATTACTGCATGACTTTCAAGTTTTATCCTCCTATGCACTTGTAGATCATGTTGGTTTAGACTTTAGATTTATATACTTGTGCAGATCCAGATCCAACTATATGGTGACTGTTGGCACTCAAAGTGGAATGGGGAGTGCTCCAACGCCTCTAATCAGCACTACTGTTGAAGAGGATATAGAGACTTTTTTAGAATTTGAAGCACCTCAGTTGGAAGTTGAACCTGAGCATGTTGCAGCTGGGGATGCTAATGCTGAGTTAAGCTTGAAAAGAAAACCCATTAAACCTATGTATGTTGTGTGGTCCCATTTTACTAAGGATAAGGATGAGAAAAGGGCTGTCTGTAATTATTGTAGTAATTCGTATGCATGCAGTAGTAGGAACCATGACACATCTAGTATGAAAAATGATTTAGATGCCTGTATAAAAAATACACATAGGGTGAAGATAAGAAGCAAAAAACTTTTAGAGCAATAAGAAAACCAGAAGGTGAAGGTTATGGAAATGACCCTGTTAGGATTTTAGAGTTCAAACAAGAGGAATGTATGAGTTCTCTATGTAGAATGATTATCATAAATGAGTTTTCCTTCAAGTTTGTTGAAAATGAAGGATTTAAGGGCTTTATACAAGTTGTTCAACCTCAATTTCAGATTCCTTCTCGCATCACAATAGCAAGAAATTGTAGGTCCATGTATTATAATGAGAGAGATAAGTTGAAGAGTACCTTAGCAACTAGAAATCAGCAGGTCTGTCTTACCACTGACAAGGAACTCAATGTCGTGCCGTTTCGTATGAAACGCACGAAATATTTCCATTTCCTCCATGCACGACACGCAACACAGGTGCAATTTAGAAATTATGCCATTTCCATAGAAACAGGCATGTGTCGGTTCATTTCGGTGGAAACAGCCAGAAATGCACAAAATTTCCACTTGGGGTACGAAACATACTGAAAAAGAATCAAAAGATAAGCAAAAGCAAACTAAAAAAGAATCAAAAGTAACCAAAAAAAAAAAAAAGATGTGACAATTTATATCACAATTTATGAATGAGAAAGGATAATAATTTGTAAAGTTAAATAAAAAAAATGATACGGTTTGACTCCATTATTTCTCAACCTTCACTCCACCAACCTTCAACTTGGTTGTGCGAACTAGAGAAAAATTTGAAGCTGCCCAGCTGCATTTTTCTTCCCCTAAAAGTCAATTTCTCTGCCTGAAGGTTAGTCTTTCCTTGCATCTCTCTAGCGCTCTTGATCTTGCATCTTCTAGCCCTCTAATTTGTGATTTCTGGTTATCCTTCCTCTCGGTATTGGGTCTTATTCCATCTTAAACTCAGATTAGGAAGAGTGCCCTTGAACTACAAATCAATCATAATAAACAATACAAAAAGAAATGCCTTCTCCTTGGTCTTCTCCAGATGGATTAATGCATCTTTGTCTTGAAAGAAATAGAAAATTATTGGAAGGGGTGCACATGGTTTCTCTTTTGTACTATTTGTTTTAAAGTTTTAATGGCAACTGACAAGCTTCATGTTGGAAGTTTTTATTTGATGAAAATTTGGTGAGAGCTAGTGAGTAAAAATTGATTTCTTTACTTGTTGCTGATATAATTACCATAGAGGATTCTAAATTTCTAATTGTGCACCATGAATTTTCTTTGTACTATTCCTTTCTTTAGTTATGCTTTTCCACTATTGATTAGATTATTTTAGAGCAACAAATAAGAGAATAAAGTTCTATGTCATATTTAGATAGATCATATTTTCATTTCACTTTAGAAACATGTAGATAAAGACTCGTAGCCCCATTTGAAGTACTTTGGGAACTTGAAGCCATGAGCTACAAATTTTTGATGCTGAAGTTTTATAAATGTTCTCATTTGTTATTTTCATGGTATTTTGGACAAAAAAAAAAAATAGAATGATTATCTTAAGCTATAGAGTTTAGTTTATTTTTTTATTTACATATTTGTATTATTATTTTTGGGATACAGGTATGAGTTCATGTAGGGGAAAAGAAATATTAATAGAGAAAGATCCAAAGGAGAAAAAAAAAAAGAGAAAAACAGATCCTGGTTAGACTTATGGGGAAATGTTGGGTGGAAATAGATATTTACAATGCAATTTTTGTCATAAAATAATGAAAGGTGGTGGTGTGACTCGATTGAAGCANTAATAGAGAAAGATCCAAAGGAGAAAAAAAAAAAGAGAAAAACAGATCCTGGTTAGACTTATGGGGAAATGTTGGGTGGAAATAGATATTTACAATGCAATTTTTGTCATAAAATAATGAAAGGTGGTGGTGTGACTCAATTGAAGCAACACTTAGCTAGGGGTTATCCCAATGTTGAGAAATGTGAAAATTTTCTTTTAGAAATTTCTAATAAAATGAGAGAACTTTTGAAGGGCAAAAAGAAAGAGAATGAACAATTAGCTACTACAAGAGCTGAAATGAGAGAAAATCTAATGGGTGGAGCTAGAAGAAGAGCTGACATTGAAGAGATATCATCTGAAGATTCAAATGATGATATGACAATTCGAGAGAATGAACAGTTAGAATATGTAAAACAGATATCTATTGAAGATATATACAGGGCTGAAAGAGGACATCAATATGGTCATTTTCAACCAACATCAAAGAAAGGAAAAATACATTTTTTTCGTAGTGAAAGTGTAAAAGAGTCTACAAGCAAAATTTTTAGCAAAAAAAAAAGAAGAAGAAAAGGTCCAATTGAGGAAGAGATGAATCCTTCAATATATTGCCAACGAGATGTTTATCAACAAAAGTTGCACCATTTGTGGAATCCCAAAAAATGGGCAAAGTCAGCAAAGCAAGTAATTGGTAAATTCTTTATTTATCAAAATATTCCACCTAACAAAGCCCAGGGTCTTTCTTATGATATCATGATTGATGAAATTGCACGTGCAGGTGTTGGGATGCAAGGTCCTACTCCTTATGATATTGGTGGCCTAATTCTTGATGATGAAATAGAAGAGATAAAAGAATATATAGAAGATTTTAAGAAGAAATGGGCAATTTATGGTGTCATAATTATGTGCAATGGTTAGCAATCTATATCCCATTTAGCAGTCATAAACTTTTTGATCTACTGTGATGGGAGAATAGTTTTTCACAAGTCAATTAATACAACTGGAAGAGAAAAAGATACCAAGTATATTTTTAGCTTGATGGACCAAGTGGTTGAAAAGATCGGGGAAACTAATGTTGTGCAAATCATTACTGTGATGATTAGCTCTATGACACAAGTTAAACATGACCGTGTTCACTTATGGGTCCAAGGGTGTGTCACTTAAAGGGAGTCTTTGGTATGTAGACATGGCCTCAGACACGACCATGTTAGAATTAGACACGGCCATGTTGCCTCTGACACAGCCACAGACATGGTCATGTTCGTGATGGAAGATGGAATGAGTCTCTGGACTATAGACACAGGCACAAACATGGGCATGTCACTTAAGTGAGGTTCTAGAGCATCAGACACGGCTTAGACACGGCCATGTTCAAAGGCAACACGACCATGTTCATAAAACACGGCCTCAGACATGGCCATGTTGTGGAAGACGATTGTGTCTCAGAAATCAGTTATTAGTTAGTTAGTGGTCATAACCGACTTGTTACTGGTTTCTATATAAACATGTGATGTGTGAAGGATGAGGTAACTTGGGATTAACATTTCTAGACTTGAGAGAAATCAAAGAAGGAAAGAATCAGAGAGGGGTAGAGAGAGAAAACATAGAGTGAGGCTTGGAGTTCTAATTGCAGAGTGCAAGGTTCAAGAACTGGAACCAAGGGGGATTCTAGTGTAAGGAAGATCCAATCTTGATGATGATAATCATAGTGGAATGCTCTCTCCAGTGGATGTAGGCTGAATTGGCTAAACCACGTAATTCTGGTGTTGTTCTTCTTATTTCTGATTTACTGCTTTATTAGTTTTTGGTTTTATTATTGTTGTTCTTGCATTTGCTTGTGTGGTTTGTCAATTGGTTCCAAAGGTCACAAAATCTCTTACAATTGGCGTCGTCTATGGAGAGGAATTGAAGAAGAGAGTCGTAGCCATGGGAACAACTAAGTATGACATTGAAAAATTCTCTGGTTCTAATGATTTCGGATTGTGGAGGATCAAGATGCAAGCCATTCTGGTGCAACAAGGATTGGCTGCGACATTGAAGGGAGAATCTGCATTATCTGAGTCTTTGTCTGAGAAAGAAAATAGAGATATGCTGGAGAAGGCCAAGAGTGCAATAATCTTGTGCCTTGGGGACAAGGCACTGAGGGAGGTAGCAAGAGAACAATCTATTGTTGCAATGTGGCTCAAACTTGAGTCACTCTACATGACAAAGTTACTCGCCAATCACCTACTCATGACGCAGCAATTGTATTCTTTCAAGATGACTGAAGAGAAATTGCTCACTGAGCAAATTGCAGACTTCAACAAAATTCTTGATGACTTGGAGAACATAGAGGTCAAATTAGAGGATAAAGACAAGGCTCTAATTCTACTCAGTGCTCTACCAAAAGCATATGAGCATTTCAAAGATGCTATGCTGTTTGGAAGGGAGCAAACAATAATCCTTGATGAAGTCCAGTCCTCAATTCGAGCTAAGGAGCTTCAAAAGAAGCAAGACATGAAGAAAGACAACCATGGAAAGGGGCTAAACATGTGAAGGGGCAGACCTGAGAAGAGAAGCTTCAAGATGGGCAAGTCAAGATCAAAATCTAAGAATCAACAGTAAACCATGTACAAGTGTTTTCACTGCCATAAGAAAGGTCATTTCAAGAAGGATTGTCCAAAAAGGAGGGGCAAAGAGTTTAAGAAACCTCAAGATTTGGGTGATGCAGCAATAGCCACATATGGCTATGACACGGCTGGGGTCTTAGTAGTTACAAATACTGAGACTGAGAATGATTGGGTGTTGGATTCTGGTTGCACATACCACATTTGTCCAAGGAAAGATTATTTTGAGACAATAGACCTGAAAGAAGGTGGAGTGGTGCTGCTGGGCAACAACAAAGCATGCAAGGTGCAAGGCATGGGCTCAATCAGATTCAAGAAGTTTAATGGCCAAGAAATCCTACTGCAAGGAGTGAGATATGTACCTGAACTCAAAAGAAATCTCATATCTATTAGCATGTTTGATAGCTTAGGATACTCTACTAAGATTGAGCATGGTAGTATGAGAATCTCTAGTGGTGCACTCATAATTGCTAAAGGAATTAAAAAGGAATGGCTTATATATTCTTGATGGTTCTACTATAATTGCACAAGCTGCTGTTGCAAGTCGCACACTCCATGATAAAACTAAACTGTGGCATATGAGGCTAGGGCATGTTAGTGAGAGGGGTTTGGTTGAATTAGCAAAACAAAATCTACTAAATGGTGATAAAATAGACAAACTAGACTTTTGTGATCAATGCATATTAGGAAAAGCTCAAAGGGTTAAATTTGGAGTTGGTATGCATAATGCAAATGGTCCATTTAAGTATGCACATTCAGACCTCTAGGGTCCAGCAAGAACAAGGACTCATGGAGGGGGGTTTTATTTTCTTACCATCATTGATGATTACTCTAGGAGAGTATGGATTCATATCTTGAAAAACAGGAGTGACACATTTGAAAAATTCAAAGAATGGCACACACTCATAGAGAATCAAATGGGAACCAAACTAAAATCTTTNAGTATGCACATTCAGACCTCTAGGGTCCAGCAAGAACAAGGACTCATGGAGGGGGGTTTTATTTTCTTACCATCATTGATGATTACTCTAGGAGAGTATGGATTCATATCTTGAAAAACAAGAGTGACACATTTGAAAAATTCAAAGAATGGCACACACTCATAGAGAATCAAATGGGAACCAAAGTAAAATCTTTAAGGATTGACAATGGCCTAGAGTTTCTTTCATAGCAGTTTAATAAGTTTTGTAGGGATGAAGGCATCCAAAGGCACAAAACAGTAGCAAGAACGCCTCAGCAGAATGGCTTGGTTGAAAGGATGAACCGAACCATCCTTGAACGAGTAAGATGCATATTGTTGAGTGCAGGGTTGCCTAAGAGCTTCTGGGGTGAAGCTGCTACCACTGCTGTCCATCTAATCAACCGATGTCCATCTTCAGCTATAGGGTTCAAAACACCTATGGAGCTGTGGAATGGAAGATCTGCTGATTACACCCACCTTAGGGTGTTTGGAGCTTTGGCATTTGCTAATGTCAAGGAAGATAAGCTTGGAGCAAGAGCAATCATGTGTGCATTCATAGGATACCCTATTGGAGTTAAGGGATACAAGCTATAGAGGATGGAACCTAGTGAACCTAAGTGCATAATGAGCAGGGATGTGATCTTTGATGAGACAAAAATGACTATGTTGGATAAAGAGCAAGAAGAAACCAGTAGAGAGGAATTTGAGCAAAAGAATACTCAAATTGAGGTGGAGCTACCAATTCACCATGAAACTAAAGAAGCAACACAAATTGAAGAAGAAGAGGTTGCTGAACCACAACCTGAACCAGTTCAGAATGAGTATCGCTTGGTCAGAGATAGAGCAAGGAGAAGGATCATACCACCTAAAAGATTTGGCTATGCTGATCTTATCTGCTATGCTCTGAATATTACTGAAGAAATACAAGACCCAGAACTTTCAAACTTCAAAGAGGCATTAAAGGGAAGAGATAGTCTCCACTGGATGTCAGCGATGAAGGAGGAAATAAAGTCGCTGGACAAGAACAAGACTTGGGTTCTGGTGGATCTACCTAACAACCAAAGAGTAGTGGGCTGCAAATGGATCTTCAAGAGAAAAGAAGGGATTCCAGGAGTTAAGAAGGCCAGATACAAAGCAAGACTTGTGGCTAAGGGGTTCACACAGGTTGAAGGAATTGATTTCAATGAAATCTATTCACCTGTGGTCAAGCATTGTTCAATCAGAATCTTGTTGGCTTTAGTGAATTAGTTTGACCTTGAACTAAAGCAAGTAGATGTTAAAACAGCATTCCTTCATGGTGATCTAGAGGAAACCATATACATGGAGCAACCAGAAGGCTTTATTGAAGATAAGAAGAAGGTGTGTCTACTAAAGAAGTCACTATATGGTCTGAAGCAAAGTCCAAGACAGTGGTACAAAAAAATTGATGATTTTCTGATGAAGCTGAATTTCCAGAAGAGTAGCTATGATAGCTGTGTTTACTTCTTGGGTCAGAATGGAAAACTATACTTGTACTTGCTATTATATGTGGATGACATCCTAATAGCTAGTGCAAGTAAATCAGAAATTGATAAATTGAAATTGGGGTTGAATTTCGAGTTTAAGATGAAGGAGCTTGGGGCTGCAAAGAAAATTCTGGGAATGGACATCATCAAGGATAAATCAAAGGGAGAACTATTTCTATCACAGCAACGCTACATGAAGAAAGTAGTTGAGAGGTTTAGGATGCACATGTCTAAATATGTCTCAACTCCTTTGGGGCAACACTATAGACTTTCAGTTCAACAAGCACCTAGCACAGACGAAAAAATGGTCAAAATGGTGGCAATTCCATATGCAAGTGGAGTTGGAAGTATAATGTATGGTATGGTGTGTAGTAAACCAGATCTAGCTCATGCTGTGAGTGTGGTCAGCAAATTCATGGCAGATCCTGGACCAATACATTGGGAAGCTTTAAAATGGATGCTGAGATACTTGAATGGCTCATTGAGTTCTAGTTTGAAGTTCAAGAGGGAAGTTCAAGTGGAAGAAGCTATCAAGGGATATGTGGATTCAGATTATGCAGGAAATATTGATACAAGGAAATCTTTGTCTAGATATGTATTCACTTTATTTGGCACTGCTGTTAGCTAGAAATCCATGCTTCAGTCTATGGTAGCTTTGTCTACAACACAAGCAGAGTATATAGCCCTTGCAGAGGGTGTTAAGGAAGCTCTGTGGCTCAAAGGGATGATTAGTGAATTGGGAGTCAGTCAAGGAAGTGTCACGGTACATTGTGACAACCAAAGTGCAATCCATCTCTCAAAACATCAAGTGTATCATGAGAGGTCAAAACACATTGATGTAAGACTTCACTTTATAAGAGATGTGGTTGATACTCAAGAGGTTCTGGTGGAGAAGATTGCAACAGAAGAAAACCCTGCTAATGTATTCACAAAGTCATTGCCTCATGCGAAGTTCAAGCATTGCTTGGGCTTAATGGGGTTCTGTGAAGGATGAGCAACAAGAGGGAGAGTAGCACTTGATTGAACTTTTTCGATTTAAGAGACAAGGTGGAGAAATGTGATGATTAGCTCTATGAAACGGGTTAAACACGACTGTGTTCACTTATGGGTCCAAGGGCGTGTCACTTAAAGGGAGTCTCTGGTATGCAGACATGGCCTCTGACACGGCCATGTCGCCTCTAACACGGTCACAGACATGGCCATGTTCGTGATGGAAGCTGGAATGAGTCTCTGGACTATAGACACGGGCATGCCACTTAAGTGAGGTTTTGGAGCATCAGACACGGCTTAGACACAGCTATGTTCAAAGGCGACACGACCATGTTCATCAGACACGGCCTCAAACATGGCCATGTCGCGGAAGACGATTGTGTCTTAGAAATCAGTTATTAGTTAGTTAGTGGCCATAACCGACTTGTTACTGGTTCCTATATAAATGTGTGATGTGTGAAGGACGAGATAACTTGGGATTAACATTTCTAGACTTGAGAGAAATCAGAGAAGGAAAGAATCAGAGAGGGGTTGAGAGAGAAAACATAGAGTGAGGCTAAGAGTTCTAATTGCAGAGTGCAATGTTCAAGAACTGGAACCAAGGGGAATTCTAGTGTAAGGAAGATCCAATCTTGATGATGATAATCATAGTGGAATGCTCTCTCCCGTGGATGTAGGCTGAATTGGCTGAACCACGTAATTCTGGTGTTGTTCTTCTTATTTCTGATTTATTGCTTTATTGGTTTCTGGTTTTATTATTGTTGTTCTTGCATTTGCTGGTGTGGTTTGTCAATTGGTTGCATAGGTCACGAAATCTCTTACAATTATAGATAATGCATCTGCATACAAGAAGGCTGGTGAGTTATTGATGCAGAAGAGACCACACTTGTATTGGACTTCTTGTGCTGCTCATTCTCTTGATATAATATTGCATGATTTTGCAAAATTTAAAGAAGTTGAAAAGGTTTTGGAAGATGCTAAAAGGTGCACCAATTTTATTTACAATCATTCCAAAATTCTTCACATGATGAGAACCTATCGCACAGGAGAGTTGATTAGACCTGCTCAAATACGGTTTGCAACCAATTATATTGCTCTTGCAAGTCTTATGGAGCAGAAAAATGGGCTACAAAGAATGGTTACTTTAGATGAATGGTATAGGAATTTAGTTAATAAGGATTCAGCTGGAGCACGAGTTCATGCCACTATACTAGATCAAAATTTTTGGAAGAATGTTAAGAAAATTGTTGATATACATATACCAATTGCTAAAGTTCTAAAGCTGGTTGATGGAGAAAAACAAGCTACAATACTATATGTTTATGCAGCAATGTGCAAAGCAAGATAAAAAATTCAAGAGATGGCTCCTAAGTCAGGCAAAAAGTATATTGATAAGATTGACTATCGTTGGCATAAACAAATAATCAATGATATTCATATGACAGGTATTAAATATTTAATTATACATTTTTATTTATGTTATTTTTGTAATACATTCATATTTATTTCATCTTTGACTATAGTAATTGATATTTTATTCTTGATTTATACATGAAAAAAACATATTACTTGAATCCATCATATCAATACTCTAAAAATCTTGGAGCTCAAGAAAATTTGTTGAAAGCGCTTAAGCATGTGATTTATAGATTAGAGCCAAGCTCAACTAAAGCTTCTTATGCACTAAATGAGGTATTTATAACTTTTTCTTTATCTTTCTCATTCATGATAAGAACATTTAATAATTACTCGCACTATATTTTTTATGTTGGTAAAAATATTTCATGATGCCATGTATGAATTTTCCAATAAATTAGCTATCAAAGGAAGAGATAAAATAGATCCAGGTTTGATTTATTATATTAGTAAAAAAATTGCTATGTGTATATGAAAACACTTTAATATATTACTAACTAATTTCCACCAATTTTAATTTGCAGCTGAATGGTGGCTTTTGCATGGCACTAATGGTCCAAATTTGAGAAAAAATGCAATAAGAATATTGTCACAAACAACTTTGTCTAGTGGGTGCGAAAGAAATTGGAACACATTTGCACTTATTCACACAAAAGTCCACAATCGTTTGAATTATGATAAACTAGAGAAGCTTATTTTTGCACAATATAACATGTGATTAGAATTGAAGCATATTATGAAGGAGCATAATGAACAAGGTGCTGACTTCAAAGCAATAAATTTGACCATAATTTTTGAAGAATATGATGGTATTTCAGAATGGTTAGATGATCCTGGTGATGCACTATTAGATGAATTGGATGAAGATACTGGAAATATTAGGCCAAATACTTATTTGACTACATTTGCTAATCGATGGTCAGATTCACAAACTACTCAACTAAAAGTTAGTGGAAAACAAACAAATAGAATAACTACATATGAGGAGTTTGAAAATTTGATGAGATGATTAACACATCATGGATTTTCACCTACTGCTGATGTTGATTAGCAATCAGATGATGATACTAATACTAATACTGATACTGATATAGGTGATGATGGTGAAGTAGGTGGTGAAAATGTCACAAGTACCGATAGGGGTGGTGAAAGAAGTCATAATTCACCAGGTATGGTTTTCACATCAGAACAAGGATTTCAATATTGCACTGAAGATACTGATCATGGTTATAGGTCTTTTGACTATAATAGATTAAGTGATAATGATGTTGAAATGCAAGATGTTGAAGAATTGGCTTCTAATTTTTCTTCACTTAATACTCGTGCATGTGAGTCTAATAGATTTGGTTATATTTTATCATCTTCAACATGTGGTCAGAGTTCTGGGCATGATTCATCATCCTCTGCACATAATTATGGCTCATTATACTCATCATCCTCACAGGTTGATTGGCGTCCTTCAACATACTACATGGAAGATTTTGAAAAATTTAAGAGGGATTATAATAATTTTTACTGCTCTTACATGACTTGGATTAATTATTGTGACTATGTCGAGCGACATTTTTAATTTCCTCTTAGATTATATCCAAGTTCTGGATATCTACCCCTAGACATTCTACTGCTAATTGATTTGAACTTTTTAATATGTTTTTGTTGATTATCTATTGTGTAATTTGAAACTTAAAGTATAATATGTACTTTTTATTACGTTTTATGTATCTCAAATGTTTTAAACATTTTTGGACATTGATTATATTAATGTTATTTGGTTAAAAATGTAATTATTCAATACTATATTATCTAATTTTATATATTTTTATCAGTATTATTATGTTAGAATATTTTAAAATTAAAAAAAGTCATTGCTTAAAATTATTTAAAATGTTTCTTAAAAAATCTTCTGTTTCTATGAAATTTCTGAAACGTTTCCATTTCCTAAGTGATCGAAACGGTACCCCGACATGACATTTAGTTCCTTGACCACTGATACTTGGACCTTTATTCAGAATTTAAATTACATGTGTGTGACAGCTCACTACATAGATGAGGATTGGAAATTGAATAAAAAAAAATTCTTTTAGTCTTGTTGATGATCATAGGGGTGACACAATAGGAAAACAGTTGGAAATATCCATAAAAGATTGGGGATTACATATATTGGCATAGTCACTGTTGATAATGCTAGCTCAAATAATACTGTTATCTCTTATTTGATAAAGAGGGTTAATGAGTGGAACAAAACATTGTTAAATGGGCAATATATGCAATTAAGTTGTTGTGCACATATATTGAATTTAATTGTCAATGATAGACTAAAAGAAATAGATAGTTGTATAAAAAGAATTAGGGCTGCTTGTAAATATGTGAGATCATCCCCTAAGAAAATAACTTTCTTTAAAAGAATGGTAGATGAAGCAAAGATAACTAGTAAACAGGGATTTACATGGATGTGCCTACTAGGTGGAATAACACATATTTAATGTTGGATACAGTTAAAAAGTTTGAAAAGGCTTTCACACGCCTTGAAGATGATGGTATACAGTACATGTGTTATTTTAGTGCTGAGGGAGGGCTTCCCAATACAGAAAGTTAAGCGAGGGCTCAAATTTTTACCAAGTTCCTCAAGATTTTTTATGATGCAACTCTTTCATTTTCTAGTTCTTTGAATGTCACTTTAAATGATTTTTTTCAAAAATTGTGCTGCATTGCAAGAACTTTAATGAAATGGAAGTCTACTAATGATGAGGTTTTGCATAGTATGGCAGTCAACATGAAAGCCAAATTTGATAAATATTTAGATGCTAGTAGTGACAATACAAATTACCTTTTATTTGTGGCTGTCATTCTTGATCCTCGGTATAAGTTATCATATTTGGAATTCTGCTTTAATCAGATGTATGGCAAGATGATGGGGAAATAGTCTTTGCAAAATTGAAAGTTGTCTTGCAAAAACTGTTTGACAGTTACAAGCTCCAATATCTTATGCCTCTTGATGCAGGTGATTCTAGTTCTCTATCAGAGCTTTCTTCAATGAGGTAGATGATGATGATAGTTGGTCATCAAAGTTTAAATTGACGGTGAAAAGAAAACAGATTGAAGTGAAGAAGAATGAATTAGAGAGATACTTGGAAGATGAGGTAGAGGATGATTATGATGGGTTTGAAATTTTGAAGTAGCGGAAGGGGAAGAGTTTGAGGTATTATGTGCTGTCTCACATGGCAAAGGATATATTGGCCATACCGGTGTCTACAATATCATCTGAGTCTGCTTTCAGCACTGGGGGTCGAATTCTTGACCCATTTCGTAGCTTACTTGCACCTACTACTGTCGAGACTTTGGTTTGTTGCCAAAATTGGTTGAAATCACCCAAAAAAGTTATCAATCTTCGTAGCCAATTGGATGAAATCCAATATATGGAATCAAGTTAATTTCTTTCTCATGAAATTATGATTGAAAACTTTAACATTATTCTATTTAAGTTTAAATAAACTAGCTGACTTATGAAATAGTTATGTTATTTTCTGTTTATTATTGAACTAGAATTGTCAAATGTAACTGAAAGTGAAGTGGGGCCGGAGATTCAATAGATTGTCTGATACTTTATTATAAAAGGTCTATCTTTTGATGCTTTTTCAGTTTTTTTACTTGTCTGAATATTGTTATGTTTCTTGCTTTAAGACTAATTGTCTTTGGACTAAATTTATGTTATGTTTCTTGTTGTTTAGTTGAAAGTGAACAAAAGGCCCAAACCAATTTTTTTGAAGAATTTCACCAAGGATGTTGTATTATACTTGCAATCACTGTGGCAAACGTTTCAAGATTGACACAAGGATGGAAGGGCCATCACGCTTGTGTTGCCATCTGAAATATTGCTCAGCTATGAAGCCAAAATTTATGCCAATCAATTGAATCATGTTGATCTTGGCTGCTTGATTAGATTACTTTGTACTTAGTACTTTGTTGGTAGCTACTGTTTAATGATTTGGTGGATGTTTAATCATGGTTTAAGTCAAAGTACTGCTATTTGTCAATTTTCTTATGTTTCAAACTTTGAATGTTGGATATTTGATTAAATTATGATGTAAGTTGGATATCTGTTAGAATGTTAAAGCTTTCTTGCTGTTTCAAATTTTCTGTAGCTGCCTGTTAATTAGGTATACATGGGACAACAATTATATGTGGTTCAACCCACAAAACCGCCTAAACCGAACCGAACCAGTTCAGTGCAGTTTAGTTCGATTTTAATCCTTCATGCCAAACAGAATCGAACAAACCCGCATAAAAACATGCAATTCGGTTTCTGGATCTCAGTTCAAACTGCCCGAACTGACCCGCAAACACTCCTACCCGAGACGGTCATATCCCATAGCTGGGCTGCCGTCTAGGAGGGTCAAAGGCAAGGCTATTGCTAGGCCTTCTCAGACCGAGCTGGCCTTGTCTATGTTAATGCTGACCCTGGGGTTGGCACGCACCTCGTTGCCAACTATGACGGGGGAAGGGTGCTCAGGAGCCGCGACCCTAGGCTCGGCATCATCGGCCGCTGCGGGGTGGTCTCATGCGAGTCCGTCCATTTCAGACTCTTCACGACCGCAATCGGGCTCCCAACTGTCTGATGGCCGGCTGGTTATTGTGCCACACAGGTGGAAGGAGTAAGTTAATTCTAATAGTTATTTTTGAATTTTTTTTATTACTTTGCTATTAGTTATTTCTATTAATTAACAATTAATTATGCTTTTTTTCCTTCTTTTACCCTTCCAAAAAGCTCGTGAACATACTTTCGGCTATCTACAAGTCAAAGTACGAGCAGCCTTGGCCAAATTTTACCTCAGTTTTTGATGAGGTGAAAAAACTTTGGTGGACAGAGTTTAAGGTAAGAAATAATTGATTTAATTTTATTTACTAACATATTTGGTTTACTTTACTAAATTTGACATTCTATTTTCTATTGTAGAGGAGATATGTCTGGAAGCCCTAGTACGAGAGCCAGATTCGTAAGATCTGACTCTCTAAGTGCTCAGACAACATTCACGCCTCTTTCCGAGACATTAGATCGAAAAAAGTAAGGGCGATTGGTTGTCTGATGTAGTACTTAAGGTCCTGAGAGCAGTATGAGCCTCTCAAGAATATAAGGTCATCTCTGAGAAGAATAAGAAGAAACGTTCCTTAGATCAGGGGCAGACATTCCACAGAGGTGGCTCTATCACCGTCTCCAAGCACAAATGAAGGCTTGTAAGTTTTTATTTATTAACATTACTTTTTTGCTATATGTCAATTTATGTTTACTAACAGTTTATGTTTTTTGTAGACGAAAGAGTTGGGCAGAGAACCTAATGCTCCAGAGGTTTTTCGTCACCTCCAGCACGGCTCTACTAAGGCCTTGGTACATCAAAAGGCAGAGTCTACCTATGTAAGTATTAAATTGTTCTTAAGTCTTTGTGAGTAATTATATGTATTAATTCTAATACTAACCTAATGGTGTTATCTATACAGACTGAGTTTGAGAGACGTCGGTTTGAGAGCTAGGTCGGGTCCTCTTCTTCTTCCGTTGACTACATCAAGCTATGGCTCAATGTCATCAGCGGGAAGAATAAAAAGGGCCAGGTTTACGGCATAGGCTCCGACGCTAGCATTTTGGACTCTGCCAACTCACAACCTACCTAGCCCTCCTAGCAGCCAGATTCAGCCTTGTTTGAGGTGTTGTCCCAGATGGTGAGCTTGCAGTAGGAGATAGCTCGCTTCCACCCAGTGGCCGAGGCACTAGATGTGAACAACATTTCAACCGAGGAGCTCGCCTCTATACTGGGACAGTTACACCAGCAACAGTAGCATCGAGGATCTGGTTCGGCCCCGCAGCCTACCTTAAGGATGACACAATTGACGACTTTGGAACAGATAAGGAAGACTAGTGCTCACTGACTTCTGTTGTATTTTTTTTATTGTATAATATTTTTTTAATGTAATTAAATTTTATTAATAAAATTTAGTTACATTTCATTTAATTTTGTTTATTAATTTGATTAAATGTTTAAAAAAAATAGTTATTTGAGAAAAAAAATCAACAAATAAGAAAATTATTTGGAACGGATTTTCTCACAAAGTAGGTTCGTGAGAACTGTTATAGAATGTAAATATGGAAAGATTCTAGATAGCTGTTACAGGATGTAAATATGGTAATATAGCTTAATTATAGGAAGCATAATTATAGGAATTAGATAGCTTGATTATAGGGGCTAGCCTATGTATATATATGATGGTCCTATGAATGAAATACACACAGTTTTACCAGAATTAACATGGTATCAGAGCTTGGTACAATTTGTCCAAGCTTCTATTAGGGTTTGTGAGAGGGTTTGTGAGAATTTGTGAGGGTGAGTCTAGGGCACCCATATATGGTGCTTGTTTTGCCTCACCGCCCCATTCGGATTTATCAGAAGCCACCGGCCGGCCGACCCAGAGAGTCCGGCAGCCATCGGCGGCGCGTGTGACATCCATGCGCAGGCCAACGCTTCTGCCCTGCGACCCACGCGCCGGAGCGTGAAGGAGCGTGCGGCATCTTCTTCTCCTCCGATCTGTCTCGCCGGCGTTCTCGTCCCATTTCCGGTGTATCTCCGGTGTTTTTAGTCTCGTTTCCGGTGTCATCCTTTGGTTTGGTCACTATTCCTCTCCCATTTTGTTCACTGTTTTGCTGTTTGGGAATTCTGTCTTTTGGGAATTCTGTTTGGGTTTATTTGGCTTCTGTTCTCATTCTGTTTTGAGCATTCTGGTGCTGGCTGTGGGGATATTCTGGTTTGGTTTTGATATTCCATTGTGGTGATTTGACATTCTGGTTTAGTTTGCTATTCCGCTGTTTCTGTATTGCTTCGGCTGTTTGGGTGTTTTTGCTTGGTTTCTTTGTGTCTTGCTTCATCTATGACAGAAAATAAATCTACAGTCATGGCTGAGGTAGTTCCGGTTATGACAAAAATCACTGAGCATAAACTCAAAGGCTCCAACTACTTAGACTGGAGTAAAACTGTTCGGGTGTACTTACGGAGCATTGAGAAGGACGATCATCTTACCTCTGATCCTCCTACGGATGATACCAAAAAAGCATGGCTGCGGGATGATGCAAGACTATTCTTGCAGATTCGGAATTCTATTGATACGGAGGTACTTGGTCTGATCAATCATTGTGAATTTGTGAAGGAGTTGATGGCATATCTAGATTTCTTGTACTCTGGACGAGGAAACATATCTCGTATGTATGAGGTATGTAAGAACTTTTATCGGGGAGAACAGCAGGATAAGCCTCTTACTGCTTACTTTATGGAGTTCAAGAAAACCTATGAAGAACTAAATATGCTTCTCCCATTCAGCCCTGATGTCACAGTTCAACAAGATCAGAGGGAGAAAATGGCAGTCATGAGTTTCCTAGCAGGCCTCCGTCCAGAGTTTGAGGCTGTTAAATCTCAAGTTCTCTCGAACCCTGAAATCTCGTCTTTGCAGGAAATTTTTTCTAGAGTCCTTCGCACAGAGAACCTGCAGACTTCTCAGCCCATTGCTACTAACAGTGCCCTTGTTAGTCGTGGGGATTTTCGGGGTAGTACTCGAGGTGGCTCTCGAGGGGGGATGAATCATCGTGACCGGAATATGGACAGTCGGAGTCAGCAGTCAGGGGAAGTCGAGTGCTTTTACTGCCATGAGCTGGGGCATACAAAACGCACTTGTAAGAAACTTCTCACCAAGCATCCAAGGAAGGCAGCAGGCGCGCATGTTGCCTTATCGTCTGATAAGACTGTTACGGTCTCTGCCGATGACTTTGCCCAGTTTACTCAGTACCAGGAATCACTGAAATCTCCTGCTTCGACTGCTGTCTTTGCTGATACAGGTAAATCCCCTACATGTCTTCTCTCTTCGTCATCCAAGTGGGTCATTGATTCAGGTGCATCAGACCACATGACAGGTAATCCTAACCTTTTCTCAACTTTCCGTAACCATGCTTCTTCATCTCATGTGACTATAGCTGATGGGTCTACCCCTAATGTCCTTGGTTCTGGCACTATTAACCTCACACCATCTATTTCTTTGCCCTCAGTGTTGAGTGTACCTAATTTTTCATTTAATCTGATTTCCGTTAGTAAACTCACTCGTAGCTTGAACTGTAGTGTCTCATTCTTTCCTGATTATTGTCTTTTTCAGGATCTTACGACGAAACAGATTATTGGTAAAGGACATGAATCCGGAGGCCTCTATGTACTGGATATTCAGGTGCCGAGATCCTTAGCGTGTTCTAGTTCCTTGTCTCCATTTGAGGTGCATTGTCGTTTGGGTCATCCGTCTCTTCAAGCGCTCAAGCAGCTTTATCCTCAGTTTTGTCATTTATCGTCTTTGCATTGTGAGTCGTGTCAGTTTGCCAAACATCATCGTGTTCCCTTAGGGTCTAGAGTCAATAAACGAGCTGCGTCTCCATTTGAGTTAGTACATTCTGATGTTTGGGGTCCTTGTCCAATTTTATCCAAAACTGGTTTTAAGTATTTTGTTACCTTTGTTGATGACTACTCTCGTGTTACATGGTTATATTTAATGAAAAATCGTTCTGAGGTCTTTTCATATTTTTGTGCCTTTTGTGCCGAAATAAAAACACAATTTAATGTTTCTGTTCAAACCCTGAGAAGTGATAATGCTAAGGAGTACCTATCTGCTTCCTTTCAGTCTTATATGCTTCAGCATGGCATTCTTCATCAGTCCTCCTGTGTTGACACACCCGCTCAGAATGGAGTTGCTGAACGAAAGAATCGGCATCTCCTTGAGGTTGCCCGAGCTCTTTTGTTCCAAATGAATGTTCCTAAACCTTTTTGGGCGGATGCTGTCTCTACAGCTTGTTTTTTAATTAATCGAATGCCATCTTCGGTTCTCAATGGGGCAATTCCCTATTCTGTTCTTTTTCCATCTAAACCTGTGTTCCCTATTGCCCCCCGCATGTTTGGCAGTACCTGCTTTGTTCGCGATACCCGGCCCCAAGTCACTAAGTTAGACCCTAAGTCCCTTAAATGTGTCTTCCTTGGTTATTCTCGTCTCCAAAAAGGTTATCGGTGTTTCTCTCCCACTCTTCATCGTTACCTTGTCTCTCCCGATGTCACCTTCCAAGAGGACATTCCTTTCTTCTCTCATTCCTCCCCTTCCCATAGTCAGGGGGAGGATGATGATTTGTTGGTTTATACTGTTCCTTGTTCTGCACCTCCTACAGATACTCCTGCACCTCTTACAGATCCTCATGCACCTCCTCCAGAGTCTACTCGGCCCCCTATTGTCCATGTTTACACTCGACGGCAACCTCCAAATGCAGGTTCAGATTCATGTCCTTCACCATCTGCTTCGTCGCCAGATCCGGCCTCCAGTGCTCCTACTTCTGACCTTCCCATTGCTCTTCGAAAAGGTAAACGTCAGTGTACTTATCCTATTGCTTCAGTTGTTTCCTATGATCACCTGTCTTCTCCTTCTTATTCTTTTTTGGCCAAGCTAGACTCTGTATCCATTCCTAAAACAGTTCGTGAAGCTTTGGCCCATCCTGGGTGGCGTGATGCCATGATCGAAGAGATGAATGCTCTTGATCATAATGGCACTTGGACATTAGTGGATTTACCTATCGGCAAGAAAGCTATTGGGTGCAAATGGGTATTTACAGTTAAAGTCAATCCTGATGGTTCTGTGGCCCGCCTGAAAGCCCGTCTCGTTGCAAAAGGCTATGCTCAGACTTATGGTACTGATTATTCCGATACGTTTTCTCCTGTTGCCAAGCTTACCTCAGTTCGTTTGTTGATCTCCTTGGCAGCCACTCATGATTGGTCCCTGCACCAATTGGATATCAAAAATGCTTTTCTTCATGGTACTCTTCAAGAAGAGGTCTATATGGAGCAACCACCTGGGTTTGTTGCTCAGGGGGAGTATGGGAAAGTATGTCAGCTTCGGAAGTCGTTGTATGGTCTTAAACAGAGCCCTCGAGCGTGGTTTGGCAGGTTTAGTCAAGTTGTTTTGAAATATGGAATGAAGAAAAGCAAGTCTGATCACACAGTGTTTTACAGGCGATCTAAGGGTGGCATCATTCTACTTGCGGTATATGTTGATGATATTGTGATCACTGGGAGTGATAGTTCAGGCATATCTGGTCTCAAGACCTTCTTGCACTCCCATTTTCAGACAAAGGATTTGGGACCTTTGAAATACTTTCTAGGGGTCGAAGTCATGAGAAACAAGAAGGGGATCTTCTTGTCCCAAAGGAAGTATGTTCTTGACTTGCTGAAAGAAACAGGAAAAGTAGGGGCTAAGCCATGTAGTACCCCAATGACTCCTAACATACAGCCTGCAAAGGATGATGGTGAACCATTTCATGATCCTGAGAGGTATAGGAGACTTGTGGGGAAGTTGAATTATCTTACAGTGACTCGTCCCGACATTGCGTATTCGGTCAGTGTTGTCAGCCGCTTTATGTCCTCTCCGACAGTTAACCATTGGGCGCTCCTAGAACAAATTCTTTGTTACTTGAAAGGAGCTCCAGGACGTGGATTATTTTATGGGCATCATGGACACACTAAGGTAGAATGTTTCTCTGGCATGATTGAGGCCTATTCTGATGCAGACTATGCAGGGTGCAAGGATGATAGGAGATCCACTACTGGCTATTGTGTCTTTGTGGGAGGGAACCTGGTTTCATGGAAGAGTAAGAAGCAAAATGTAGTCTCCCGATCTACTGCAGAATCAGAGTACAGATCTATGGCAAACTCAGTATGTGAGATTGTATGGATATACCAACTATTGAAAGAAGTTGGCTTTGAGCTCTCACTACCAGCAAAGCTATGGTGTGACAACCAAGCTGCTCTTCACATTGCATCAAATCCTGTGTTTCACGAACGCACTAAACATATTGAGATCGACTGTCACTTTGTTCGTGAAAAGATTGAAGAGAAGCTCATTAGTACAGGATATGTACCAACAGAAGACCAGTTGGGAGACATCTTTACAAAAGCCTTGAATGGAGCCCGCATTGATTACATTTGTAACAAGATGGGCATGATTAACATCTATGCTCCACCTTGAGGGGGAGTGTTATAGAATGTAAATATGGAAAGATTCTAGATAGCTGTTACAGGATGTAAATATGGTAATATAGCTTAATTATAGGAAGCATAATTATAGGAATTAGATAGCTTGATTATAGGGGCTAGCCTATGTATATATATGATGGTCCTATGAATGAAATACACACAGTTTTACCAGAATTAACAAGAACTTTTTCACTGAACTGGTCTGTGAGAAAATCCACGACTTTCATGTGAGATACTCTCACTGGTAACAAAATTTCTATCTGTGAGAAACACCGTGAGAAATTTCTCATAGAGCAATTTACTGTGAGAAAAGGTTTTTGTCACGCCTATTTTTCTTGCGCCCATAGGTTTATAGGAAAGTCCGTGAGAACACTGTTTCTCACAAATTTGGTTTGTGAGAAAAAGTGATTTTTCTTGTAGTGATATAAGGATTATTTTTATAAAGGGATATTAATTTTCACAGACGTTGAACTTCTAGCAAGTAATGCAATATCTTTGTTAGGTTGCCTGTATGTCGTCAAGCATCTCATTGAAGATAATATTGAATGAACCTGTCCACATAAATTCCCATGCTTCTTCTTAATTGTCTTCAAACCATACTGAATCTATGAAATGATATTCCAATGAAAGCAACATTTAATTGGGAAAATGCACATTTGTTATTGGCAATATGGGTGTTCGTCGATCAGTTATAGTCGGTTGTGATGGCGAATTCCAATTTATTGATGACCATTAGGTGATGAAAAGTCTCACCTGTCACCGATCAAGTGCAACTTGATGTAGTCAATTAGAAACGATTGCTATTTGGTACGAAAATATGAATGCAAAATGAAATAGAAATAAAAACTAATATTAAATAAATCATCAAATGTTCAATACAAACTGACATTACATACAAAATATGAAAATACAACACTGACTAGAATAGGGTTCAAGCCTTTAATTTAAATACAAATACACAATACTACAAGCATAGGCTTCAAGCCTTCAATTTCAATACAACACTAACTGGAATAACAGCTAACATAGTGATAGTCAAAGAAAAATTACAGAGAGATATCAAAAGGAAACTTGAGGAGAGCTAACCAACATGTGGCTTTTGTGTACATCTCTTCAAATGCATATGCAAATTGGCAGTCCCAAAGGTCTTAAGATCACAAGCATATCTTTCTGCACAGTAGTTACACTTAGCAATAATATCTTATCACGATACTGAGGCTATTTCTTACCACAAAAGTATCTAAATCCAACACCCTCAACAATTTTAAATGGTTGTTCATCCACAATAACAAAAATAGCTAGTGCTTTTCTAACTTCTTCTAAATTATAAACTTGAGGTGCAATCATATTACTTCCTAACCCATCTTTTTTAGGCTGGAAATTTAACACTTTTTATTTGTGGTCATTTAACAGTACATTGGATACTTTGGGCAAGACTTAAAGTGAGCATTCATATTTGAGGTCTCATGATCTTTAAAATCACATAGATATCTTTTGCTCCAATAGTTGCAGGCAGCAATGGGATCATTTACCTCATTTTCATCCAATGCAAGAGATGTTTGCCTCTTGCCACTTACAGGAGGCTTCCTTTTTGCCCTCTTTGGAGTAGGTAATTTCCCTTCTACATCCATGCAATAAGGGTTATGTTGAGGTTTGGTTGAACTAGCCATTGCACTCCTAATTTAGAGCAAAGTGTAAATGAGATGATGGAAATTAATTGCATTTTAACAACTGGCGTATTAAATCATAAGAACAAAAGCAATACAAAGTTTACATTCAAACCACTAAAAGTAGAGATCAAAGACAAATTTTAGTATAGAGGGTCTTCATCAAGGCCACAAGAGAAACAGTGAAGCCATTAGAGCATAAAAATAATTCATATGAACATATTATGATTGCAAAATTACACATGCAGATGTAAATGCTAGGAATTCACAATAAAAAGTGACTACAACCTTAAAGTAATTTTTAGTCATGAAACTGGGACATAATAATATAATTAAGTACTTTGTTGTCTTCTCCTTTTGACTATCCAAATTTTGAGAGAAAGTAAGATAATTAGAATAAAAGCTAAGATAGAAGTAACAAGTGGTACTTGTGTTTTTTGCAAGAATCCATCATAAAAAGACTAAGATTGTTAGCCAAACTGAACAAGTTAGATGTCATAGTATTAGTTATCAAACAACTGATTGTCTTTGAATTATATAATCAACAACCCATAAGCTACCAACCATATATGCAATTATAGAAGTAGGATAAAAAAAAATTACGAGTATTTGTACTTTTTTTTTTATTGTTGTGCCATTTATATTAATCAATAAATTATGATTCATGGTAAAAGGGGGATGAATCAAATGAAGCAAGTGGGAGTAACAATTAAACTAGTAATTGAGAAACCTCAACTGTAGCGTTGTATCAGCCTTTTCCATGAGAGCCTTAGGAATTGTTTCTAAACCTCTAATGAAACCCGAACACAGAAATGTTAGAAAATAAAATCCTAAATCCCTAAATTCCAAATCGATTATGACTTATAAATCTAAAGAAACTTTAATTCCCTAATAGACGAATACAACCCAAAACCAAAGGGGGAAGGTTTTATTACCTGTTTGAAGTGCAACAATCAAGCTTTGAAACCCTAAGTCTTAAATTTCTCGTGCCTCCTGCGAATTGCTCCAATCCCTCCCACTGAAGATGAAGAAATAATGAGTGAGAACACAGTCGCTTGCATCACTTTAGCTCCCATAGTTGCAGACTTGTTACACCATCACAAGAATAGAACAAGAAATGAGTAGTAAAAGCTTGAGAGAAGCACGAGATATGCTTAGAGCTTTTGAAGAAAATTAGAATTGAGGTTCCTTTTGTTGCAAGCTTGCGATTTGTGAATAGTATTGCCTGAGCCCCCTCCCCTAATGCAATGCACTGTTTAAGTTAAGGGGTTTCTAAAAAAAATAAAAAAATCTCCCTACTTTTTCTAATTAGTCGGGTCGGTTTCAAGCGGTTTTAATATGTTGAAACTAGTCTGACAATATTAAACCGAATTAGCAGCATTTGACCATTCGATCTCGACTGTTTACTATTTAAGACCATCTGATTTACAAATTTTTGGTCGGTTTCGGGTGGGTCAAGCAGGTGGTTCAGGTTCTGAACACCCCTAATTGACAGTTACATTATATTCACATAATTGTTGTAAATAGAATCACAATAAGACGACATAAAGATCTATCTATTGTTATGCTATAAACAAATTTGAAAGTAAACTTCTACAAAGCGATTGTAGTTGCACCAAACCTTCAGCCTCCTCCGTTCGATAATCTCATTCACAATGTGAGCCCGCATAATATTCCATGTGATTAGTGTGTATTTCATCTTCATAATCATCATTGAAGTTTGGCAATAACCATACTCCACAACCACAAGATGTGTGACATCTTCTTTGCATTTTCTCTTTACCTATTTAAAATAGTACAATACATTGAATGAAATGTTATTATTACATAAAATATCATGTGGTTAAATACATATTATTACAACATAAAATTGTTGATTTTCATTGGACATGTCTATGTCAGATTGACACTTTATTCTCAGCTTTGGCAAGTTCTCATGGCTACATCAATCATATTCTCATACTCCATTGCTTCTATGGCATTGTGTTGACACTTTACTCGCATTATTCTTATTCTTAAATTATTGTTCTCTTCTCTAATGCGATATAAAGCAATTTGGAGCTCCGAAATATTCTCCCTTGGTATGTTTATCATGATACATCGTGGAGCACAAATGTCAACGTTGCCAATGTTGTCATTCCATCAGCGTTGTTCTATGTACTTGGGGGGAGTCATACAACATAGGATCTAACAAATACCAAAATTAATTACTTAACATTCAATGACGACCACATAGTCAAGATATGACAACACTATTTCAACAACAATTTTATTAAAACATCAACTACAGATGCAACACACACAATTTAACTTAGTGCTGATAAATAAATTGCCAAGTCTTCAACTTCATGGATGATCTTCCTTTCTAGACGAACATCTTCGCCTGTTGTAGTCTTCCATGCGATAGAGGTTGCATCTTGTTCTGTTCTTGGAAGCTTGCCCCAAGCCATCTTGTTCCGTATGCAATTAGAAATAGGACATCATTTTATCTAAAGCATTATAGGGTTGGGCATTAACTTTAATCCTTCCACAAGTGGCCAATATGCTTGTCCATAAATGGGGTAAAATTCCCCACTATAAGCATTCACCAAATACTGAGTAGAGTACATTGGATCTACATAATGTCATGCATTGAGTGCAATATATGCACAAGTAAACATCGCATGTGAACGCAATATATGAAGGGTTTGAAACTGACTACATCCACACATTCTCTCATTTATATTAAAAGTAAATGTGAGCCCACTAATCTTTCCCACATGATCAAACGTCTCATCCACTTCAAATGATCAAGTGTTCCTATTGAATAGTCATGGCTTGTGTTACGAGACATAATGAGCATTCTCACGCATCCTCTTTTCTGCGTCCTCTATCCACTATTTTTCATTGGCTAGCATTGCCCCAAGCCCCTTCCTGCTTATCCAGGAAAATCTTATTCATTTTGTAATATGTGAGTCTTATAAAGGCAGTAATAAGCATGTTGCAAACTCCTTTCAATGTGCCATTAATATTCTCAGTCAGATTTGTTGTCATAAGCCCATACTGTCTCCCCCAAGTGTCCCCATGTTGAGTTCACTTTGCCGTGTCAATATTTCCAATGTACCTCCATGAACGATCGTTTGGTCACTTGCTTTATATTTCCTTCATGTACTCATCAAATTTGAGCAACTCAAACTGGACACCTATAAAGGAGAATATTACATGAAATCTTAGTTCGTTACAAAAATTATAAACATTAAATAATTGCTTAATTCACTATTTATTGGGAATCTTATTCGTACTAGCTCTATAGATTTTGTGTTTCACAACAATATTTTTAAAGATATTATTCCAATTGCTAACCACATAGCGCAAACAAAAGAAATTTTGCGCTAATGGTGGACTCTAGCTTACACGTTCATCTTCAAGAATGACAAGATGCTAACATGATAGTCTGAAATGATTGACAGGTCCTCTATGTCTCCAACAACGTGCTATCTCACAAGTGTTAAGGACCATGACAACACATCTTTGGTTTTTCCTTCCATGATGGCATATGCAAAAGGCAATGGTGATCAAGAGTTGTCCTGTGTTAAAGTGATCAATAGTGTTCCCCGATATTTTTCATACAAGAACATGCCATCAACTTGAATCATTGCATTAACACATCGCTTAAAGGTCCAAAATACATGTCGAAACCTTTTCAACATTGGATCATCTACTAGTGTTCCCATACACTGATCATCTTGACACTATTTAACCACAGTTTTGAGTGCATATGCTTCCATTGCAACCATCCATCTAGGTAAGACATTATAACTCTTATTCTAATCACTATAGACATTTGCAATCGCTCTTTGTTTGGCCAGCTATGCTTTCTTGTATGATATTTGGTACAAGAAAGCAGTATGGATATGCTCTTATATCAGTTTGATTGGCACATCGGCTTTTACTTGAACCATTCTATTAATAGTCGATGCAATCACATTAACATCTAACTTATTATGATCTTTCAATAAGGTGACATTTGTGCAAGTATAAGAGCCGTTGTACTTTCTTATCTCTTATATTTTGCTCTTCCTCCTAAAGATGGCCTTAAGTCTCGAATTACATCTTGCATTATAATTCGAACATTTCAAACTTAACTTATTAGATTTTGACTCCTTAACTTTGAATATGTGGTACATGTGAAGGGAGTATTGCTTAACAGCTGATTGCAGATCTTCTTTGTTTTCGAATTGTTACCCAATATGCAACCCCTTACCTCTTTGTCAACTTTTGCTCCTAGCTGCTAGTTCTACATCATCAGTTATCCACATGACCTCTTAGTTTACGTATGAATAGTATGCAAGAAGAACCAATTGCATTGGTGCCATAAGTTACCGTTTAGCACATATTGGTTTTTCACCTTGCACCTGCACATTCAAATCCAATGCTTGTTCACTTTCTTCATCACCACAGGATTCATCCCCATCTGGCATATAATCCGCATCCCTATCATCACTTGTGTCAACTAAAAGATCAATAAGAGAATTACCGCCACTGATATTTTGGTGGTCACCTCCAAGTTTGCTCCCTATAGCTTCATATTGTTCAATGGCCTCTTGTGAACATATGAACTTAGTTATTGCTCATTACAATATACTCATGGCCTTCTTCTGATAGACACATTTGACTAGAACTAACTAAACCATAATGAAATCCAAATGAAACAAGCTCTAGTTGATAACAACAATTAGGTTCTATCTCCATTTGACAATAAAATGGAAGATATAAACAAGGAAATGAACTTGGCCCACCACCATCACCTGTTTTAATTTGTCCACATTCTTCATCAACATCATGTTCTACAATGTCAATGTCCATAAATATCTCCATTGCACCCAAATTGTTATATTGCGCATTACTTTCAAATATTATCTCAACATCATCATTAAACTCTAGTGTAAATGTATTATAAAATAATGGACTAGCTGATACCAAAAATCTATAAAATATATTTTGAACCCCTTGATTCGCTTCAAGACCCATTTTACGATAAATATAAAATTTTAGACCAAGTCCACATCTATTCTTGAAGTTCAACCCAATAGGTTTCGGACCATCATATATGATGCTTTGGTCTCAATCATAGACCTGACCATTGTAATAAATTAATATAAGCATCTTCTTCCTAAATTTTAAACAACGCATACCACATTTCATGCACTATTAGTATATGAACATTATCACATTTCTATGACAACTATTTTCATATCAATTACAACAACACATTTATGTATAACAATATTTTAATATAAAGCATATATTATACTACTATAACTAAGTATAAAAGACAACAAAAGCATAAACGTACTTTAAGAAGCTCAAAAGGATTAAATTTTTTATCTTAACTACCAAAAACTCGCACATACCTATCCTCCTCTGCAATGTTTTTCTTTTAGTATAGCAACCCCCTCAATTGATAAATGTGTCCCTGCTCACTTATAAAAGGGGTAATTATAGAACCGTTCTCGCTACTTTGCAATTAGCATCAACTTTAAAGTCACGCTAATTGTAAAAACGTTGCATGTGCATGATTCTACAGTGTTCTTGCTGTATTGGGTTTGGCGTGTTCTTTTAAGTCTTGTTGGGCTCTTTTAAGTTCCGTTGTTTTGGGTATAGTGGGTTCTTCAGAATCCTGCTGTTTTGCATATAGTAGGATCATGAAGGTCCTACTGTTTGGCCATTCCACTTCCCCATCTAGTCAGCAATAGTACTTGTGTCATTGTTTGATGTGACAAGTGATCTTGTTGTTTCCCATATAGTGGGACCTTTAGGATTCTACTGTTTGGGAGATAGTGGAACCTACTTTGTCGTTTTGCCTTCCAATTTTTTATTTAGAATTGTCCTATTTTGGTAATTAGTTTTGAAACAACCCCAAATACCTACTTTGTTTTTAAAAGTTCATTTTTTTGGTCAATAAACCATTTTAGTCTCTCTACTGTAATAATAAGGTATCTCACAAGATGATAATAATAAATATTTAATTTTCAAAATTTAAAATGCTTCAAAACTTATCATAAGCCTTACCATAACATGTCTCTACTCAATTTCCTCACATATTCACATCGAGATGGTATTATTCAAAAGTTTTTTTTTAAAAAAAAAAAATAGCACAAAACTCAGACATTTATTTTCACCCCCACTTTTAGTATCTCACATTTCCGCTTTTTAGGATAGCATATTTAGAGGTAATTACTTTTTCCTCTTTATTTATACAATTTTCTTTTTTAACAAAAAGGAACTCATTGATAGGCAACTAGTTAAAATAATTTCATGTTCATACCCTACACCATCTTGATGTGACGTAATATCACATAATATGCTTTTTTATATCATTTTGAGTTAAACTCTATTATAATTATATAGTTAATATAATTTAAATTTTATTGACTTTACATTTAAGTTACATAAAAAAAATTAATAGATTTAATAAAATTTATATTATGAGAATTATATCAATTTAACACAGCATAACTCAAATTTAATATAAAAAATCTTGAGATGTAACTTTTATCACATTCGACGGTGTAGGATAGAAACACCAGAGTACATATTCATTCTCCTAGAGAAAAACGCACTAAACAGAAAAACAGAAAGAGTTTCCCATTTTTCTCAAAAAAGAGACAGAAAGATTAAAGAAAAGCAGAGGAAGAAAACAGAACAAGAGTTCTCTACCTCGTCTTCACCATCAATCCTCACTCACTCTCTCTTGCTGTCTTTATTTCATCAAATTGGGGGACAAGAAGGTAAGCACCTGTCCCTCAACCTCCTCCTTTTCCTCAAAATTTTTTGCACTGTTTCTCTAATTTCTCACTTTCTCTGTAAACCCGATCCTTTGATTTCCTTCCTAACTCTTCATTGCTCTCCGAATTTCTGAATTTTTTGATTAATTCTAGTCAGTTTATAATTCTGTTCATTGCTTCTGTTTCTCAATTTGAACCACATGCGGCTTGTTTGGTTTATTCTATTTGGGGCCTATGGGTGTTGGTAATTGGTGTTCAATCTGACTTTCCTTTTTAACTTCAATGTCTAAATTTGATGGAGATTGAAACTATTGCTGTGGTTCTATGCTAGGAACCTGATTTTCGCTATTTTAGGAATTATTATTATTATTATTTTTTGATTTGTTGTTATTCTTTAATTATGCTATTTTCTATTTTAATTAGGGTTTTGGACTACATATGTAGGCTATTTCCTCATTTATGAAATTACTGGCCTAAGGTGTTTTTTTGAGGACATGACCCCTCGAAGTGGTCACCTTTCTTTCTTCTCAAATTCGTAATTTTCTCTTAAAGACCCTTAGGGTTCTTATGATTCTAATATTCTTTCTGATCTGAATATGCACTTGAATAATACCCAATTGCCCATGTTCTAATGGTTCAGTTGTTAAGTTTATTCTTGTTGACTTTATGTTGATAATATATCCGGTTGTAATGCTTCTATTGTGAAAGATTAAAAATTGGGTGTTCTGTGAGCATTTAATTCCTGATATTTGATGGATGATTCAGTGTTTCCTTTGCTATCAAGGACCAGCTGAAAGCTGATAACCCATAAACCAGACCGATCTCCAAAGGGTCTGGTTTGGCATCAATATTTTTGTCTCTGGTTGAATGATATTTTAGGGGAAGCAATTTCATGATTGTGCACGGTTCACACAATGAACCATTCATGAAGAACCTACTGTCTGGCTTGATTTAGTTCAGTTTGATAGTTTGAATGATAATAGAATATTTTACAAGTTGTAGCAAATTCCATATTTCAGCTTATTCATTTTATTGTATACATGTTCATTGCTATTAGTTTAAAATTTGCATATAGTTTTACATTTACTATTAGTAGAGAATGGTGCATCTTTGAACTATGCAGGAATTTTGTTATGAGTGTATGGCTTCTGTGGTTGAGAAATATGTGCAGAGCCTAATTGTGAAGTAATAAGATCTATTACCCCTCAAACCTTTCTCTTGCAATATTTCCAAAGCTCTCATTGATGGATCTCAACCAGGTAAGTGTACTAGCTCCTCCTAAATTTTTTGTTTTCCTATATAATTGAAATTCTAGGTTCTCTGCATCTGATTCTATGACTACTGTATGTATATGTAAATTTTCTACTGTAACTATTTCTTCAAAGTTACGGACATCGTGAATACAAGTAGATCTGGTTTGGGAATCTTAGCTATTGTTTTCTTGTTCAAATTTTTGTCAATCTACCTGCTATTTTGGTAGTGAAGAGCTGAGAAACAAGATAGATAGATTTTTCCAAGAATGTTGAAGGAAAATGAAATCCCTTGACATGCTGAATAATTTAAGTTGCATTCATGATTCCGCTGCCATTATTTTCAATAAAGTCACTTTTGCTTATGGATTAAAGAGATCCTGGACAGATATATTGTTCTGAATTCCATCTTATGTAGGAATAGGTGCAATTAAAAATGAACATGAATTAGACTCTGCTGTAGGGAAGGAAAAGAGAGTCTGTCAAAGGGGAGGATGAATTTAGATTGCATTTATTATTGAGTACTCAACTAATCAAAGACATCTATGGATTTTGTTCTGGAAAATTTTTGTTTTCAAAATGTTTTTGTATATTTTTCCTTATTTCTGGTTTATAAGTCACACTAAAGTTATTTGATTGGCCTGCAATTTTTTTGGAATGCTCATATTAAGTATCTTGTTTCCTTTAAGAAGATTAGGTTTTGTTCTATGTGCAGCCTACGGGTGAAAATTACGCCAATCCAATGATTTGTTTCTTTCATGTTCTTTTCAAGGTTTGGTTTACTGATTGTGTTCTTCACATTTCTTTCTACATGCCATATTCACTTCATAAAAGTAATCTGTTTGTAACTGGCAGGCTGCAGCCTTGGCGTTTTACATTCTTTTCGCTCTCTTCATTAACAACTTTGTCATCATTTTTGTGGTGACTGTCCTTCTGGCTGCTCTTGATTTTTGGGTGGTCAAGAATGTCAGTGGGCGTATTTTAGTTGGCTTGAGGTGGTGGAATGAAATAAATGATCTGGGTGAGAGTGTCTGGAAATTTGAATGTCTTGACCAAGAGGTAGGTTATTCCTAAATCCCCTCCCAGTTGATGGTATAGTTGTATCTCCAAAATAATACACTTTATCATATGTTGAAGAAGAGTGTGAACATAATGCTCTATCATACTTGGCATCTGACATATGTTGCGCGTATTCTGTCCAGTCAATGGCCCGGATGAATAAGAAAGATTCTTGGCTTTTCTGGTGGACCCTTTACCTTGCGGTAAGAAAATATGTATTGACTATAGCAACACATTTTTTTTTTTTCTAGAAGTGATATAATGTGGTGGAATATCAGGTAGTGAATAAAATAGCGGCTAGTGTATAGATATTCTGTCTATTGAGGTAGTTCATGTGATTCTTAGGGAAAAAATGGGGATTTGTGTTCAAAACAGTGACAAAATTGCTTTAAATTTATGATCTGGATAGTGTGTACTGTATGAGTTGACAAGGCAGGTGCTTGCCTCTGTTTGCAATTGAGGAGTTCTCCCCCACTCCCCAAAATAAATAAAAACTCTGCCATAGTAATATTCTCTGATAAACGATCTCAAATTCAAGTTTTTATTTGCATTATTCTATAGGCAGCTACATGGATTGTGCTTGGAATATTCTCGCTCATAAGGCTTCAAGCTGATTATCTCCTTGTTATAGGAGTTTGTTTGACCCTCAGCATTGCAAATATTGTTGGGTTTACCAAATGCAAAAAAGGTACATAAGTAGTTTATTGATTTTCTCAGATATCATTTGTCTTTTACTTTAAATAGCAAAGAGTGTTCATTTTCTCCCTCTCTCTCTCTCTCTCTATACATACATACATATATATATATATATATATATATATATATATATATATATATAATGCACAGAAGCTATGAGATACTGAAGTTTTGGATGCAAGATTTTACTTGGTAAATTTAAGTCATATACATGTCCCCAAGTGAGGATCTGCATCTGTTGACAGTCCAATTTACCACTGTAATCTGAGCATTAACTAATTTGTTAGATAATTAGCATGCAAGTGATTGTGTTTTCCTGAAGTAATGACTACTTATCTGAGAGACTTGCTCATTTTGAAAGAATGTAAACTATAAGTCACTGAATTCTGCTCAGTTCCTGTGACTTTGTGAGGATACTAAGTCAGATATAGTGTAATGTGTTGTGTCAAATGGAAAGGTAGGATTTTTCTAGTCATTTCTTGGGTTATAATTTAATAAATTGTAGAACCATGGATTCTTGTGGTTGGGTTATGATACTGGGTTCAAAATTGTTACCCTGTTAGAGTTGTGAGGTTATCGATGCTTTGTTAATTGAATTATTGTATTTGTAGCTTACACCCCATTTATTGTGCTTCCTTGGATGAACTTAAACCATATTCAAAAAATCTTAAGTATGTGCTCAATGTATATCGAGTTATTGATTGTAAATTAGAGCATATTGTTGTTATTTTAATAGTGCTATAGTACAAATAGTACTAGTGGTTCTGGTTAAATAAGAAGTAACAACTGTTTTGGCATGATAAGAATGATTTCGAATTTTAACACGGAACAACTCCTCCTACTAGTACCTCATAGATTTTTGTGTTCTCTAGTTATTGTGCTTGTTGCATCAAAATGGCAAGCAACCCAAAAGCAAGGTTTCTACACATGTATCTTTTGATGATGACCTTTACCACGAATTGAAAAACTTGCAATAGATCATACTAAATGAATGCTGACTTTTCTTTCAGATGCTAAGAAGCAGTTTCAACAATTTGCGTCTCAGACAATTGCCTCACAGTTCACATCTACCATACAGTCGGCATTCAGTATTGTTTAAGTTATTCATTACATTTATCAAAGATGGAAGTGGCAGCTGAACTAGTGCATTATTTGAAGTATTGAAACACAAATTCTCAGGTACACCATGAGTATTACCCACAGAAGACACATTAAAGTGGGCCCAGCGGGACCACTTTTATATGCCTATGAAAGTAATACTCTCAGTGTACTAAGAATTTTCTTATTGAGATATATCAAGATGTGGTGGAGGTTTGTACATGATGATTCTTTTGACAAGCATTGGGTTGTGTGTTGACTACATATTGAACTTGCATAGAGTATGAGATATCAAATTCAAAATTTTGTAGCTTAAATGTAATGCCTTGAGTGAAACTATAATCAAATTACATAGTAAATTAATTACTTGTTTAATTTTATTAGGTGTAAATCATATTTTTCATTTTTCATTTTTGGCAAGAGAGGCATAAGAAATTACGTTTTCATATTCTGTATCAAACCCATGACAACTTATATCATGATATTGAGTCGTGGAAATTGGTGGTTAATATAAACGTGGATGTTACATTAGAAAACTTGATAAGTTCAAGAATAAAAAAAAAAAAAAA
>QAOA01002012.1:300708-316325 GCA_003255065.1 Cercis canadensis | reverse complement strand
AAAAAAAAAAAAAAAAAAAGGATTCCGCTAATTATTGAAAAATTAATAGTCAAGACTCAAAATCAAAAGTGATGAGCTGATAAAAAACAATCTCAAAGTGATAAATTTCAATCGTTTTGTCCTAAAACTCTAGCTTATTAGTGGTCTAAAGTTTTAAACCAAAATTTTATACAATAAGAGAAATTTTCAAAGATAATAGTCCAAAATAAAAATTCATACTTAATATGCTCTTTGACCTCAATATTGGTATTTTGTAAACTACCTTAAATGAAAATATTTTAAAGCTATTTCCTTATTTATAGATGTTTTTTTAGAATTGGAAAAATGGGCTGGCTGCTTTAGCTCCCAAAAGATGAGGGCCGGACCACAAAAATGTTGGCCTGGCCCAATTTGGCCTGCGGCCCATTTTGGTTCAGGTTGAGCTGGCCCTTTTTTTTTTTTAGGTTAAACTATATGCCGCCAAATCATATTAGTAAGTGTTATTTGGAAGTATACACTATTATAATTTGTTTAATTACTTATGCATATATATATTAAATTTACACTTAGATGTATTTTTTTAATATATCTTTGATTTTTTAGTATTATTACAAATAAAAATAGTTTAAAAAATTAAAAAAAAAATCGGCTGACCCCTTTTGGCCCACAGCCCGTGGAGGGCCGGGCTGGGCTTGCAATATACCAACCCGAATTAAAATGGGCCAAAATTGGCAAGGTCGACCCATTTTTTGACTTTAGTTTTTTCCATGTCACTATTTTTTTTTTCAAAAAAAAACCTGCAAAATCATGATATTTTCCTATATTATTTTGCTTTGTAATTTATTTTTTTTTGGTTTGTTTGGTACTTTGGCTACAATTTTAGATTCGAACACATAACTCATAAACCCTAAGGACAACTCGGCCACAGAAAAATGTTTGATAAAAAAAAAATCAGTTGATTATCATATTATTGGCCATTTTTTTTTACTTCATCCATCCTATGTTGAACGGTTCTAGAACTCAAGATTGGATCAATAAAGTTTGTCATCAAGTAGAGGATTATGGAGTTTGCAATTGAACTTTCCACATACACATTTAGGACTTTTCATACCCTAGTCCGACCTGGCAACCCAAATCGCCGTGATGGATTTGGCTTGCTTGATTAGGGTTGGGTTGTTGAAGGACTTGTTCATTTTTCTAACCCATTCAATTTCTTGAGCCAAGCACCATATCCATGTCAATGTCAGAATAATACTTTAGTTTGATTATTCCCTTAGACATCCATATCCATGTCCATGTCAAAATAGAGATTACACATCAATTAAGTTATTAGTTGGAGTCAATTATTGCCTTTCGGTGCAGATACAATAAATTGTTGCCATCCAATGAATTACATTAAAGAAATCAAAACGCAAAGAAAATATGAAGCAAATTAACGCTGCTTATCTACCAACTACCATCTGCCAACTACTTTTCACATGTCTTAGAATTCTCCTCAAACTTGATTAATGTCCTAACTTGTTATGTTTTCTTGCAATGTCTCATGTTTTGCTTGTCAAAAAAAACTTTCTTTTACATGAAGGAGGCTTCAAAAGGAAAGCAAGCTTATTAATTGACTACGTTGTGCCCAAACTTTCCCTGTGCAACTTCATTAACTTATTTGTTGTTTTTTGTGGAGAAATGTTACTCATATATTATAATATCATACCACATATGCCACCTAATACATTTTGCATAGTCAACAACTAGGTAAGGATAGTGTGGTATGGAATTGTGGTGTATAAGTAAGATTTTTATATTTTGTGATACACACATTTGGAGCTTGACATATTTTGAAATGATGGAAGAGCTCTGGATTAGTGGAGCATGCTCCCAGTTATAATGCTGGTCTCCTTACCTCCACTTCCTGGGTTTGAATCCCCTTAATTACAAATGAATGTAGTCATTATTTTATTGGCAAAAAAAAAAAAAGGATGATAATTGTTTGTCTCTCTTGTGATTGAAGTTTGAAAAAAAGGCTTGTAAATATTGATTTCAATCATTACATTTCTTTTTAGGGATTTGATATAATTGTGAGTTTAGAAAGTCTATAGCCCTTTCACTTATCATGAGAAGATAGGGCGGGTCAATCTTGTATAGGGTGGCCTTCTCTATTTGACCTAAGTAAGGATAAACATCACTTCAAAAGACTCTTTAGGGTTTGTTTGGAAGTTAAAATTGAAGAGAAATGAGAGAAAAGAAAAAGAGTAAATGTATCCATCTCCTTATTCGGAAGTTCAAGATTAAAAAAGAAAATGAAACCAAGAGATAACTTCAAACCTCCATATTCCTTTTTTGTTTTCACTTTGGTGTTCCTCCAATTTGGGGGGTTTGGAGAGGAAAGAAGAGTAGTTTACTATTATACCTCTATTTATTTCTTTAAATTTTTTTTCAAACACTATTTAGATAGTATTATTAAATCTTATATTAAATATATTTACTTTATTCATAAAAGATAAATTTGTAAAATTATAAATTTTTATTTATTTCCTTTTTTTCCTCTCATTTTGCTTATTTTAATCATTCAAACAAAATAGAGGAAAATCCCTCATTTTCCCTTCTTTTCCCTTCCCTATATTTCCTCTCCTCTCATTTTCTTTTTTTTTTTTTTCACTTCAAACTCCCAAACAGAGCCTTATTAAGAAATAGGTGAAAGGACGTAGGTCCCGCTAGCTTTATTATACATTGCATATTTACTTTTATGCCTAATAGGAATTTATGCTAACGGCTTACAGTATGCATTGCACATTAAATGCTTTCTTTAGATGCTAACANTTGCTTATTTTAATCATTCAAACAAAATAGAGGAAAATCCCTCATTTTCCCTTCTTTTCCCTTCCCTATATTTCCTCTCCTCTCATTTTCTTTTTTTTTTTTTCACTTCAAACTCCCAAACAGAGCCTTATTAAGAAATAGGTGAAAGGACGTAGGTCCCGCTAGCTTTATTATACATTGCATATTTACTTTTATGCCTAATAGGAATTTATGCTAACGGCTTGCAGTATGCATTGCACATTAAATGCTTTCTTTAGATGCTAACATCTTGATGCTTGTGTGAAATACTTCGGCAAGTTTTCAATAAGGACTCAAAGGGATTTAGACTAGAATTGAGATTTATATGATAAGAGGAAGTATGTAGGTAAATAGAAAGTGGCTTGGGAATCAAGTGTATATGTATCATCCCACGCAAATATTATGGTACGCTTAGTTAGGATTAATTTGTTAATATATGAGTACTAGAAATGATCTCGTAAACTTTTCTGTCCCTTTTGTGGAAGACATATGTGACAATATTTAGATAAGTGTTTGGAAAAAAAAAACACAGAAAAGGCAATCCTCTTGATAACATCAATATTCACCGGTGAAACTGGGATATATAGTAGAGTATGATTTTATTTTTTTGGTTTATTAGAGGCCATGAAATAAGAGGTAGTTTATTTTATCCCAAAATCTTATCCCATACACTCTGAATTCATTTAAGGAAACTCTAATCCATATTTGCACTAATTTCCTTAGATTTTTAACCATAAAAACATTTAACAATAGAGCTTTGATAACCTTGAATCGCAAAACCTCCAAAGGCAAAGTTCCCATCACTCTCGCAGCACCACGAGAAGAGGACCAGGGTTAATCAATGGGTCAAAGACAATCTTCCCCACCAAATTCCGATCACTCTGTAGGAGGCACAATTGACTAGTCGTTCCTTCATAAAGGATCACTTTGTTAGCCACGTTTTTCTTGAAACTAAGATGATTCACTAATAAGAGATATTTATCTATCAAATACTTGGTGAATATTTATTTAGTTGCCCACTATCTCTTGACTTTAGTAGAATCAATCTCCTTGATAGAAAGAAATTATTACAAATAATGTCTATTTGATAAGGTCCCTAGCCTAGCTAACCTATAAATAGCTTATGATATTCTATTAGTTTAAGGTATAAGGAAAATGTATAGGCTAAAAGTACTCATATTGCTATGCATCAGTAACTGCCGATTAGTAATTTTGCTATATAAACTTATTGTGCATCAAATTCTAGTCTTACACACCTTTTCTTCCCCACCATATGAGAGACCCTCATCGCAATGAAGGGATCCTTACTACCGTCATTCTCCCCTTTATTACGCTTCTCCTTCCCTTCTTCCACCATTGAAATAACCATCAAATCAAAACAACTCCACGAACTCCACACAGTTGGTACACGAAATTAAATTTATAAAATGAGAATGGGAATAGAATGATCATTCTCATAATTGGAATAGAACTAGAGTTAGTTGGAAAATAAATAAATGCCCCTTTAGCAATATAGTTTTATGGGTGTTTGATAAGTTATATTTTATAAGGATAGTTGAGGTCAGTTTGTAAAATTCATCAAGATTTGTTGAAAAAAAAATGCATTAATTGCATTCCATGAAACATATAGAACCATCATTCCGACCACTTTAGGTGGGAAAGCTGAGTGGAATTAGGTTTGGAATGGAAATACCACTACATACTTTGTTTTCGCTGTTAAACATAGTAATGCTCATTGCATGAAATAGAGTATGGAATAGAATCACCGTTTCATGTATTAAAAAGGTCATAAAAACCCTAAACGACATCAATATACCATGGAGAACTGTAATAGGGAGAATAATACCTTAGTTTGATTATACCCTTAGACATCCATGTCTATCTCAAAATAGAGATTACACAACAATCAAGTTATTAATTGCAGTAGGTGCAATTATTGCCTTTCGGTGCAGATACAATAAATTTTTGCCATCCAATAAATTACATTAAAGAAGTCAAAATGCAAAGAAAATATGAAGCAGATTAATGCTGCTTATCTACTATATGGTATCCAGTACCATCTGCCAACTACTTTTAGTAATTATACTTTATTATATAATTATTATTTGATTTGACATTTTATCATTCCTTAATAAGATAGATTATTAGACTCGAGCAATACAAAAAATGGTCTTGTACTTAACCTTTAAGGCTTTTGGGGAGGTTCTTAGGACCCCAGATCAAATCTTGGTGTGCTTGCTTTTGTTGATTGTGGTGTTATTATTGACGACATAAATATTTATACTTTCTCATATTCTTAAAAGAGATATATTCATATACATTAAAATTTAAAGATTCTATCTCTGGTAAAAAAAAAAAAAGATGATTAACCATGCTTTTTTAATTCGATACAAGTTAATTGTGATGTCTTTTTTATTATATACATACATGATGTCACAAAGGTTTAATATCCCCTCATCTCTAAATTACCTAAAACCCTCACTATTAAACCATCCAAATTCTATGGTACGCTTAGCTAGGATTAATTTGTTAATATATGAATACTAGAAATGACCTCGTAAACTTTTCTGTCCCTTTTGTGGAAGACATATGTGATATTTAGATAAGTGTTTGGAAAAAAAAAAAAAAAACACAGAAAAGGCAATCCTCTTGATAACATCAATATTCACCGGTGAAACTGGGATGATTTTATTTTTTTGGTTTATTAGAGGCCATGTAATAAGAGGTAGTTATTTTATCCCAAAATCTTATCCCATACACTCTGAATTCATTTAAGGAAACTCTAATCCATATTTGCATTAATTTCCTTAGATTTTCAACCATAAAAACATTTAACAATAGAGCTTTGATAACCTTGAATCGCAAAACCTCCAAAGGCAAAATTCCCATCACTCTCGCAGCACCACGAGAAGAGGACCAGGGTTAATCAATGGGTCAAAGACAATATTCCCCGCCAAATTCCGATCACTCTGTAGGAGGCACAATTGACTAGTCGTTCCTTCATAAAGGAACACCTTGTTAGCCACGTCTTTTTTGAAACTAAGTTGATTCACTAATAAGAGATATTTATCTATCAGATAATTGATAAGAGATATTTATCTATCAGATAATTAGTGAATATTTATTTAGTTGCCACTGTCTCTTGACTTTAGTAGAATCAATCTCCTTAATAGAAAGAAAGTATTACAAATAATGTCTATTTGATAAGGTCCCTAGCCTAGCTAACCTATAAATAGCTTATGATATTCTATTAGTTTAAGGTATAAGGAAAATGTATAGGCTAAAAGTACTCATATTGCTATGCATCAATGACTGCCGATTAGTAATTTTCTATATAAACTTATTGTGCATCAAATTCTATTCTTACACACCTTTTCTTCCCCACCATATCAGAGACCCTCATCGCAATGAAGAGATCCTTACTACCGTCATTCTCCCCTTTATTACGCTTCTCCTTCCCTTCTTCCACCATTTTATGGGTGTTTGATAAGTTATATTTTATAAGGGCAGTTGAGGTCAGTTTGTAAAATTCATCAAGATTTGTTGAAAAAAAAAATGCATTAATTGGATTCCATGAAACATATAGAACCATCATTCCTACCTCTTTATGTGGGAAAGCCGAGTGGAATTAGGTTTGGAATGGAAATACCACTACATACTTTGTTTTTGCTGTTAAACATAGTAATGCTCATTGCATGAAATAGAGTATGGAATAGAATCACCGTTTCATGTATTAAAAAGGTCATAAAAAACCCTAAACGACATCAACATACCATGGAGAACTGTAATAGGGAGAATAATACCTTAGTTTGATTATACCCTTAGACATCCATGTCTATCTCAAAATAGAGATTACACAACAATCAAGTTATTAATCGCAGTATGTGCAATTATTGCCTTTCAGTGCAGATACAATAAATTTTTGCCATCCAATAAATTACATTAAAGAAGTCAAAATGCAAAGAAAATATGAAGCAGATTAATGCTGCTTATCTACCATATGGTATCCAGTACCATCTGCCAACTACTTTTAGTAATTATACTTTATTATATAATTATTATTTGATTTGACATTTTATCATTTCTTAATAAGATAGATGATTAGACTTGAGCAATACCAAAAATGGTCTTGTACTTAACCTTTAAGGCTTTTGGGGAGGTTTTTAGGACCCCGGATCAAATCTTGGTATGCTTACTTTTATTGATTGTGGTGTTATTATTGACGACATAAATATTTATACTTTCTCATATTCTTAAAAGAGATATATTCATATACATTAAAATTTAAAGATTCTATCTCTGGCAAAAAAAAAAAAAAGATGATTAACCATGCTTTTTTAATTCGATACAAGTTAGTTGTTCTCTCTTTTTTATTATATACTTACATGATGTCACAAAGGTTTAATATCTCCTCATCTGTAAATTACCTAAAACCCTCACTATTAAACCACACTAGTCTTTCATGCTTTTAAATCATATAACAATATCACCTAGAAAAGAAAAATACAAGACAAGCAAGATGTCAAGACATGATATGAGCGCATGCACAAACACAAGACATTATATATATGAATTAGCATCTATGTAAAAACTGTTACACTATATACTGTTGAATAACTCTTTATAGAATATATATTTTTTTCAACCCAACTGTTAGATCATGTTTATTTAGTACAGAGATCTTTAATACAAATTTTTTTTTTTCAGAAAACTCTTTTTAAAATAATTTTTTTTTTTTTTTTTATCAATCAGACCATTAAAACTTGGTTGCTAGCACATATTTAATTGGTAAGTTTAAGAGTTGAGATCCTAAATTGGTTTTGGCATATAAGTTGAGGTCCTTCAACTATAGTTTTCTCTAAAGGAAAGCAAATAGTTGATCCTTTTGTTTTTGTTTTGTTTTGTTTTGTTTTGTTTTGTTGTGTTTTTTTTTTTTTTTTTATTAGGTAGATAGAACTACATTTTCTATTTGGGGATACGAGGATATATGGAGTTGAACTTGGGACTTTAACCGTTTTGGAAGATCCCTAAACCAGTTGATACTTACTTTTACTTGTGAAAACATATAATATGTTAATATAAACTAAACTAATCAAGTCGAAATTAATCTTAGAATTCTATGAAATTTTATATGTATATATAGTTAATGGAACTTTTAAACCAATGGTGAATTTTTATGAAATTCCTTTTTTATAAAGAGTTATTAATAGTATAGGATTAACTTAACTATTAAACTAAGTCACTAGGTGTAGTCTAGTGGTGAATTTTCTTTGATTTTATCACGTCAAGCGGTTGGACTGATTTGGTTTATAAAACAATTGATTCAAACACTCTACGGACAGTAAAATTTGGCAACTAAGATTTTAGTCAACACACAGTAATAGTAAAATTTCACCTATAAAAGACATAGAGTAGCATGTAGTAGACTACAACAAAATCAAAGAAGCACTTATGGCTTCTGCTTCCAAAGAGAATAATCAGCTTGTGAAAACTTCCAGTGAAGAAGAAGATGAGGATTATGATGGCGTTTGTGCCTTACTTCTTGGTTGCAGTCCAATATATTCTGCAGTTCTGAAGGCTGCCCTTGAGCTCCACTTGTTTGAAATCATTGCTAATGAGGCAAGTCCATTTGGTGCATCCATGTCTGTCTCTGAAATTGTTTCTCACTTTCCAACCCAACACCCAGAGTTGCCTCGAAGGCTCGAGCGCATGCTGCGTCTGCTGGCATGTCACTCTCTTCTTACTTGTTCCACACGCACCAATGAAGATGGTAGGGTTGAGAGACTTTATGGACTCACACCCATTGCTCTATACTTTTCACATAATGACAGTGCTGACTTCTTTCGTATATTGTCAAAATTTCTCAATCATCAAGCAATTACGGAGGTCTTGTAAGTAGATCAGCCCCATAATTATTTTGACTTGCACGCTACATTACACTTACTTAAATTTAAGCTACTGTATCTAATTTTTTGTGAGATCCTGTACAGTTTTGGTAGATATGGTTAAACTCAAATATCGCCATATGTGTAGTTTGATAAATTGCAAAGCAAATTATTCCACAAATAGAATGATTCTTGTAAAAATATTAAGGGTTTAGATTGAATCCTTTTTTTCTTCCACATCTATTTCACACTTGCACACATATAGAATAGTATTTCAATTTTGCTAAACTCAATATAAACTCTAGTGGGTTTCACTCTAGACTCATTCAAGCTTTTATATATTGCTTTTAAGTTTCTTTATCTCTTATACTACGTGTCCAAATGTTATATCTTGTTGTTTTTGAAACAATTATAAGCTGCTGAGTAATAAATATATAAATTTTTTAAAATTTGCTCAGTTTTTCATGATTGATTAATATACCTCTAAAATGATTTCATCTTTTTCAGAAACCACATCTTTTTCAGAAACCAAAAACGCCCTGCTCTCTAGGGAATCTAAATCTCAAGATATTTTGAGGAGCTAGGCTTTTATTATCTTCTCATAAGAAGAGTTTATATATATNTTTATTCACTTGAGAAGATTTTATATATATATATATATATATATATATATATATATATATATATATATATATATATATATATTTTGAGGACGATTTTACTTTTGTCTTATAAAAAGAGTTAACTTTACTAACTGTTAAGTTACAATATTTTTTTTTGTTTTTAACTTTTTTTTTTTTTTAGTCTGAATTTCAAGGATGCAATTCTTGATTCGGAAGCTGACCTATTCAAGAAAGTTCATGGGATGACCGTGTACCAATACATGGCCACAGATCCAACACTGAGTGACATTTTTCAAGGTGTCATGACGAAGCTTTGCATGATAGATACATTAAGTATACTTGAAGTATATAATGGATTTGAGGAAATATCAACACTGGTTGATGTGGGAGGAGGCACAGGTCAAAATTTACAAATGATAATATCTAAGTATCCTTCAATAAAGGGTATTAATTTTGACCTGCCCCAAGTGATACAAAATGCACCATCGGTTCCAGGTATTGCTTTTCCCCTATCCTTTTCTCTAGTTGCCTTAAAGAATGTTTGTAAACTATCCAAATTAAGGGTGTTGCTATTTACACCCCCTTAAGGGTAACTTATGAATTTAAATTATGTTAACTATGATAGTATAATATAGTTTAAAACTAAAATAATATATATAAAACCCACTTAGATGTGACATAAGTCACCCTCAAGAGAGAGTAATATAGAAACACTCCCAAATTAAAACCCCTACACATTCAGTGGTCTTCAATTACTTTACATTTACTAAGAACAATACTATTTGACCCGGGTAAATTAGGAGAGACTCTAGTATATTTGCAAAGTACATTATAACTTGTGAGATTTACACTTAATTAAGACCTAATTTTTATGTTTGTAGAGTATGTATTTAGAGAATACATAAAAGTGTTTTTCATTTACTAATTAGCAAATCATCAAATTTCATAAAGGGATAGAGCATGTTGGAGGAGATATGTTTACAAGTGTTCCAAGAGGCGATGCCATGATATTAAAGGTTAGTATAAACTCTTACTATTCAACTTTACTTAGAAACACTCATAAATATAGAGAAAGAGAGAGAGTGGGAATCACTTATATTGGGTATAAGACTTGTCACACTTACATCAATGAATAATTTTGCGTAGATGGTGAATTCGTCAATCCAACTGTTAGATTGAAAATTGGATTCTTTAATTTCAATGTATAATATGATTTATCTAAAATTTGACATGTATGATCAATACCATAATATCTCATGAGTTGAGATTCACTTATTATATAGGTGTAAGACTTAAACATTTAATTATACCATGAAATAACTTTTTATAAAAAGTCTATTTCATCAATCAAACTATTGAAATTATAAAATATTATGGTGTTGATTGCATATGTCAAATTTTGTTTAAATCATAAATTTCTAAGTATCTAATATATCTAATTCATGGCATTTATTGATATTTTAAAAATATATATATGTTAAAATAAAATAATCTAATAGAGTTTGATTTAATTCTTAAATTTTGAGAAATTTGTGAGCATGATATACATCATAAGAACTTTTAATGCAATAGTTTGGTTGATGAAATTCACATTCTCGAAATTATTCAAGTCAAGTAGATCCCCACTATATATATTATACTTGTCAAATTTTATGTAAATTGAAAAATCTACCTTATCTAATTGATGACATTTACTATTATTTTAAAATCTTGTTATCCGGTAAAGAAAGATAATCTAATGGAGTACCAATCAATTCCCAAATTTTCTTAAATTTATGAGTATGATCTACATCATTAGAACTTTCAATTCAATGATTGGATATTTAAAATTCAACTTTTACAAAACATTATTCAAGGGTATAAGTATAACAAGTCTTACACATGGTGTAAGTGTTATTAAAAACAATTTTCATGTCGTTAGTTAATCCTTGCAGGCTATAACCCATAATTGGTCAGATGAAAGTTGCGCTATGATTTTGAGGAATTGCAACAAAGCATTGACTGAGAAGGGGAAGGTGATTGTTGTGGACGTCATAATGCCAGAAATAATTGAACCAACAGAGAAAGCGAAGTTAACTTCCCGTCTTGACAACATGATGTTTTTATATGCTGGAGGGAAGGAGCGAACTGAGAAAGAATTTGAGGCTTTGTGCAAGCAATCTGGATTTTCAGGATTTAAAGTTGTTTGTCGTGCGCATTCTGCCTTGGGAGTTATAGAATTTTATAAAGGATAAATTATACAGAACCCCGCTCAACTTTAGTCCATGGGTATATAACTCTTGAATTTTCAATTATAAGTGAGCTACCTCGTTATTTTGAAATGTGAGAATTATATTTTCAATTTGATCTCCATTCAAACTTTCGAAAAAAACAAAATGGCACATAATGCTTTCAGGACCACTTGTAATTGTAAGAAGTTTCACGATTTTAACTCTCGTATACAAACAGGTTCATAAAGATATGCTTTACATGTTAAGCAACCATTGTCAGCAGCGGAAGAAATATTTACCTCTTGCCATTGCTCGTTTTTGCTCTTTTGAGTTTCTCACGTTCAGGACAGAATGCTTCTAGCCTATGCTTGTTTCTGTATATTCTGAATGATGGTAAATTAGAATTGTGTGTGTAAGCTAGGCTAGGGACCCTATCCTATTTATAGAGGACTGCAGTAGCTTCTACCATCAGGATAACTACAAAACTGTAACCAACTTATTTAAATTTCAAATGAGATTATCCCACATGTTTATTATCTGATTAAAGACCAAGTCTGATAGTGGGCCACTTTGAGTTAGTTACACAAAACGTGGCTAACATTCTTTAAATGTGATTAAATGTGGCTAACAGTAATGTGATACCTAATTGAAAAAAAATCTTATTTGCTCCCAGAGTATGTACTCTATAGATATATACAAAGTAGACTCCATGTGTGGATCTCACAAGTAGAGTCTATAGAGTATATGCTCTCTGGAGTATATAAAAATTTGGTGAAAAAGAGAGGAAAAAGATGGTCGGCATCAAATGCCATTTGTTTTTTGTTTTTTTTTTTTTTTTTAAAGTTAGAAATGGTTTATATTGGAATACTGTTTTTTTTTTTTTTTTTTTTTTTTCAAATGGTCAAAGTTACCATTTTGCAGCTGAGGAGATTTGAACCTGAGATAGGAGGGTGAGGGACAACCTTAAGATTGGAGGTGGCTCAATGGCCTCTCCTCTACTGGAATACTGTTTGATGAGCACAGTTCATAAGATTAAGGGGGTAAGTTTCTCAAATTGAAAATCCATAGGGTTACATACACATGGGTTAATGTTAGTCTTATATAATTTATATATTATCATTTTTGTAAATGAATAAAATTAATCAACAGTTATCGTAGACTTAGTCTACTACTGTTTCCTTCAGTTCAAGCTAGTGAGCTACAGCGGGTTGCTTGGGGTTGAAAGTGAGATATATACTCTTAAAGTTCTGGTGTGATTAAGTTCTTTGTCTTAATAGAACTTCTTAGTTAATCGGTTTGATTCCTGTGTATTGTCCCTTAGGCTATGCCTCTTTGTCCAGTTTGAGTTTGATATGAATGTAATGAAACTTCGTATAATACTTAGTGAGTTAAAATTTATTTGATCTATTGTCAGTCTAAAAGTTTATACACTATCATCGAATAGGAAAGTGCTACATTACTATAATAATTAAATTATTTTATTGGCAATAAAATCTTTTAATAGTTTTTGAATGCATAACAACACATCAGTGTCAGTAAACAAAATTAAATCCATAGTTTGATATACTGAATTCAAATATTCATCTATAGTTAAAATTGCTCTTTGAACTTTTGATTTGCATAATGTATATACAAATTACAATCAGCACCTCTTCAGCGGCAGATCTAAACATTTTGGTTAGAGAGGACAATGTATATATATAATAGAATTTTAAAATTATTTACTTTTATATAATTAAACTGTTTGAATGTTATCTTAATTTTTATACCATTAAAAATAAATAAAACTAGATTTTCTAGCTACAAATTTTGAAAAAGGGAGATTCATGAGACCTCAATTTTTTTGGAGATCTCTAGATCAATTGTGCTGTGTGTTTTTCAGTATTGTCTTAATTATTTATATATTAATATATGATATTTCATGCATAATCTAAAAATGTATTTTTCACTTTCCTCAAAGTTTAAGATAAGGTTTGAATCTCCATTTCTCCACATCTCTAGTTAGAAAATCTAATTTTTTTCTATTTAATAAAAAAAGAAAATAATTTTATCTATCTAATAATTGTTTAAGAAATTTATTAATTGTTGTCACATTTAGAATAATTGTGATTATACACCATAAAAAAATCATTATAGTTATTCACATATGTATTCTCTAATATTTCTAAAGATAATAGATTGTCTTTTTTTTTTTTTTTTCAGTCTCATCAATAACTATAATGGCAGCAATTGCCCCCACAACCTTCAACGTAGATCCGCCTCTACCTCCTACACACCACATACCCATATATATAGCACCCCTCACTATCAACTTTCTACATGCCAGCTCCAAATTCTGAGCCCTCTTTAATCCTCTCCACATCAAGCCTACTTGGTTGCCGGTTGACCTGAACCATCAACACTTTGCAACCATTAGAATCATCCTCACAACAATAAATAGACAAGGACCTCACTACACAGATGTTTTGACCCGTATTGTTCAACACATTGCCTAAGAAACCCAATTCACTTTCACTCAACATTAGAATCTATCCAGTTTGTCTTTCTTAACGGGAAAGACTTTACCAATAACCAACAAGGGGCATCAATTGGATCTTGATTTATAGATACAATCATTATGAACGTTATCATGGCTACATGTTGCTTTCCTAGTTTTGCATCATGTATATGATCTTCAGTTTGGTGTGCTTTCAATTCACTACTAGCATACGGTCTATACAATTATTATATTTATGTATGTGATCATTGTGTTTAGTATGTGATTCTCATAATGTTCAACTATAAAGAGAATAATTGAATTTGGATCTGATCATGTTACGACTTATGGTCCGTTCATTTTAAATTGTGCATTTAACTTAATAGCTCTCTAAAACATTGATAGGATATTACTACACTAGTAATAAACTTTAACATGAGCCATGTAATATGAATGGATCCAAATCCGAATAATCACATAGCTTGAAGGGTTTTATCTATTGAGTAATTAAGTCTTTGCTGGTAAAGATACATAATCTGAAATGGTCTTGCTCTTGTTGGTTACCACATATATATTTATTTTAGAATGATTCTCATTAACCAATTGACGCAGCGAGAAAGTAAATAAAGGAACCTTAAACACAGTCAAAGGAACCTCAAGCACAAACTGTATAATTCTCAAAGAAAGTGAATAATATTCTCAATAGGGCTACAATGAAACATAAAGCTTAAGTACTAAAAGGAAACCCTAAAACATTACCAAAAAAAATCAGCAAACTACAAAACAGACGTTTTTGAGGGACTTTTGGACTGAAAACGGCCTCAAGTAGGTAAACCCAGTTGCCACAACGTGAGCCTATGAACAAGGTTCGAAATGGCGGGTCATGGGCCCCATAACTCCACCCGAGCTGAAAATTATGCCTTTATTACTGAAATAGGTCAATTAGGACCTCTTTTCTTCTGGGTCTTATTATGCTCTACCTAATCTATGAAATCTCCTGCGACTAGGTTCACGTCACCATTATATTGACACGGTTCATACTTTCTTCCTTCGGCATCCAACAACTCTTACATCAGTGCACACATAAACGTCTGAAACACCGTAACATATGTATAGAAAACTACCTCATGTTTATGTGTTTTTTGTTCCACATACATTCTAGAACTTAATCCAACTCAAATTTAATGAAAACAGACAGATTCAATCAATATATTAATTGTTAAATATAAAATTATTCTTAGGCATTCATCTAATTGTTAAGCTTTTGGGTGAGATGATTTTTTGATATGGTATCAGAGCACCTTTGATCAAGAGCTTAAGGTATAAGTGGTCTGTGCTTTCCACATGCTTTAAGCCCAAGGGGTTTTCGTGTACAAGGGGGTTTTATATATAAAATCATTCATGAGTTTTTACTTAATAGCTTAAGTTTTTAGGTGAGATAGTTTCTTGACATTAACTACCTCTACTATAAGTCCTCGTTGAGGCCTATGATATACCATGACCTTGGAATGTGATAGCTTCCTCTCACCTTAAATTTTTGCTATGTAACCAATAAGAAAACATCTATTAACTACCCTAAATATTCCTTTAACTAGTCCTTATCTGCTAATTA
>QAOA01002012.1:280022-299722 GCA_003255065.1 Cercis canadensis | reverse complement strand
TTTTTTTTTTTTTTTTTTTTTCAAATGGTCAAAGTTACCATTTTGCAGCTGAGGAGATTTGAACCTGAGATAGGAGGGTGAGGGACAACCTTAAGATTGGAGGTGGCTCAATGGCCTCTCCTCTACTGGAATACTGTTTGATGAGCACAGTTCATAAGATTAAGGGGGTAAGTTTCTCAAATTGAAAATCCATAGGGTTACATACACATGGGTTAATGTTAGTCTTATATAATTTATTTATTATCATTTTTGTAAATGAATAAAATTAATCAACAGTTATCGTAGACTTAGTCTACTACTGTTTCCTTCAGTTCAAGCTAGTGAGCTACAGCGGGTTGCTTGGGGTTGAAAGTGAGATATATACTCTTAAAGTTCTGGTGTGATTAAGTTCTTTGTCTTAATAGAACTTCTTAGTTAATCGGTTTGATTCCTGTGTATTGTCCCTTAGGCTATGCCTCTTTGTCCAGTTTGAGTTTGATATGAATGTAATGAAACTTCGTATAATACTTAGTGAGTTAAAATTTATTTGATCTATTGTCAGTCTAAAAGTTTATACACTATCATCGAATAGGAAAGTGCTACATTACTATAATAATTAAATTATTTTATTGGCAATAAAATCTTTTAATAGTTTTTGAATGCATAACAACACATCAGTGTCAGTAAACAAAATTAAATCCATAGTTTGATATACTGAATTCAAATATTCATCTATAGTTAAAATTGCTCTTTGAACTTTTGATTTGCATAATGTATATACAAATTACAATCAGCACCTCTTCAGCGGCAGATCTAAACATTTTGGTTAGAGAGGACAATGTATATATATAATAGAATTTTAAAATTATTTACTTTTATATAATTAAACTGTTTGAATGTTATCTTAATTTTTATACCATTAAAAATAAATAAAACTAGATTTTCTAGCTACAAATTTTGAAAAAGGGAGATTCATGAGACCTCAATTTTTTTGGAGATCTCTAGATCAATTGTGCTGTGTGTTTTTCAGTATTGTCTTAATTATTTATATATTAATATATGATATTTCATGCATAATCTAAAAATGTATTTTTCACTTTCCTCAAAGTTTAAGATAAGGTTTGAATCTCCATTTCTCCACATCTCTAGTTAGAAAATCTAATTTTTTCTATTTAATAAAAAAAGAAAATAATTTTATCTATCTAATAATTGTTTAAGAAATTTATTAATTGTTGTCACATTTAGAAGAATTGTGATTATACACCATTAAAAAATCATTATAGTTATTCACATATGTATTCTCTAATATTTCTAAAGATAATAGATTGTCTTTTTTTTTTTGCAATTGCCCCCACAACCTTCAACGTAGATCCGCCTCTACCTCCTACACACCACATACCCATATATATAGCACTCCTCACTATCAGCTTTCTACATGCCAGCTCCAAATTCTGAGCCCTCTTTAACCCTCTCCACATCAAGCCTACTTGGTTGCCGGTTGACCTGAACCATCAACACTTTGCAACCATTAGAATCATCCTCACAACAATAAATAGACAAGGACCTCACTTCACAGATGTTTTGACCGGTATTGTTCAACAAATTACCTAAGAAACCCAATTCACTCTCACTCAACATTAGAATCTATCCAGTTTGTCTTTCTTAACGGGAAAGACTTTACCAATAACCAACCAGGGGCATCAATTGGGTCTTGATTTATAGATATAATCATATTATGAACGTTATCATGGCTACATGTTGCTTTCCTAGTTTTGCATCATGTATCTGATCTTCAGTTTGGTGTGCTTTCAATTCACTACTAGCATACGGTCTACACAATTATTATATTTATGTATGTGATTATTGTGTTTAGTATGTGACTATCATAATGTTCAACTATAAAGAGAATAATTGAATTTGGATCTGGTCATGTTACGACTTATATTCCGTTCATTTTAAATTGTGCATTTAACTTAATAGCTCTCTAAAACATTGACAGTATATTGTACACTAGTAATTCACCTTAACATGAGCCATGTAATATGAAGAGCTGTCAAGACGGGCCGGCCCGCCCCGACCCACCTAACCCGCCTCAACCCGCCTCCAAGCGGGGCGGGGCGAGCTGAGACAACCTCAACCCAACCCAATCCACTGTGGGTTAGGCGGGCCAGCCCGCCAATTTTTTTTTTTTTTTNAAAAAAAAACAGCCAATCAATAATAATAATAGTCCAAATCAATGACAAACACCAAATCAATGACAAATAATTCTCCATTACATAATTCAAATCATCCAAGAGAGGACTAAAACTAATAAATACTCTAACAAAGTAACAATTAACAAACAATCATCATCCAACAAGTCTAAGAAGACCAATACCAACATCTAGCATGACAACATAATCTTTAAAACAAATTATACAAGGTTCTTCAAAATTCATCAACCGTCACATCATTCAAATCATCATCTTCTTCTCATTTTCCTTCATCTTCATTAACTGACATGAACAAACAAGTTCAAATGAGACACTGAAAATTAACTGCCCTGTTTGCACTTGTATAGATACTAATGTCCAAACAAGTAAACAACAAATGCTTATCAAACACTGAAAATATAGATTTAATTTTAAATTCATTAAAAGGTGACAATGTTGTGGTTTACAAATTAACAACAGTACCTTTTGATGTATGGCTGCTTCTAGAGCTTCAAATTTAAATATAGGAAATCTATGAAATGACAAGGATCAAAGAACCTTAATTTTAAAATTAAAATCAGCAGAACAGATACTGCTCAGAAGGAAAGATTAAAGTCAATTATATAGGAGAAGAATCACATTACTAATGAGTAATGGCTAGTCAATATACCATAGGTTATAAATAAAAGCACATAACTTTGTTAATGAATTACGTGTCAAGGGAAAAAAAAAAAAAGGTCTGATTATGCAAAGCCATGTGCTATAATGTCAAGAAAAATGCCCCATGATATTTCCTATGGATGAAAACATCATCTAGGAAAAGGAAAATAAAACAAAACAACACAGAAAATCCAAGTGATTGATAATGGGAATTGGGAAACTAGTTGACTCTGTCTCACTGAATATGAAAGAAAGAATTAAGTGTAGACAAGTGAAGCCATGGAACAAGAGAGCATCACCAAGACACCAAACCAACCGAATATGACAAGACTTTTCCTTCTATCTACCAGGATCCCAACCCAATACAAAAAAGCATCTACATAAATATAATTTGGGTGATTTTATATGATTTTTTTGTTTGCACAAAGAACAATGTGTTAGGAGAATGAACTATGAAAGGGTTTGAATCCTGACATCAAATTTTCTGGTTCTTAAAATTAAGGGAAGTGTCTTTGGACTATAAATTTTCTGGTAAATGGTCTACTTCTCCATTTATTTCCTTGATTTCCCACATTATCAATGAAAATAGAAAGGGGAAAAAAGATTAAATAATGATATTTCTCTTATAAAATATTAAAGACCAAGATCAAAAAATAGCAAAGGTCTAAAATATAATCGATGCACAGGCACAACACAGAGCCCATGTCTTTAGCTCAGTAGCCAATTTTATTATAGAAGCAAATAAGGCTTTTCCTGTCATCAATGCATCCTTTATGTCCCAAATCCCAATCACAAGACATCCCAAGCACCAAGCAAACAAACAACATAAGCAAAGAGAAACAGAAACATCAGACGCCCAAAAAAAAAAAATTTATAAACAAACAATTCATAAGCAAACAAACAGTTCATCCAGACTATCCCAAATGTGCATCAATTCATAAATAAACAACCTAAATCCACTAGATAAAGCAAACACAAAATTTAAACAGCAAGGGTTTAAGCACAACATACCCGATGTGTGCGAAGCTGTGAATGCAATGGAGCAAGAGAAAGAGGAGAGGCCGGCGGTGAAGCTGTGCGAAGGAGGCGAGGCCGGCGGTGCACGCAAGAGAACTAGAGAAGACAATCGAGAGAGAGGAAAGGGAGAGACCGAGAGAGTGAGAGTCCACTGTCGAGAGAGAAAGTGAGAAGGAATTTTGCATTTGGGGGCACCAGAATAGGATTTAGGGATTTGATTTTTTTTTTTTTTAATACAAAGGAAATAACTGGCGGGTCAGCCCGCCCCGCCCCGATCCGCTCCCAACCCGTAACCCAAACGGGGCGGGCTCAAAAACCCGCTTCCAAACGGGCTAGCGGCGGGACGGGCCAATCCGACGGGCCCAACCCATTTTGACAGCTCTAGTAATATGAATGGATCCAAATCCAAATAATCACATAACTTGAAGGGTTTTGTATGCGCATGAGGAAAGCTTTCATCTTCTTACACCTCTAATTCATTTTCCCAACTAATTATTATGTGTCTTCTATTAGCCAAAACAAAAATCATGCTTCTTCCTTGTATCTCTAATTAATTAAATTTTCTCATCATAACCCAAACCTTTTAAATAAAAAATCCACAACTCCAGGGAAATAAGAAAATGGATGATCCTGGAAGAGGAGAAATTCTTAGGTACCTACAATAAAGCTACTTATTTGTGTCTAGAGGTGTAATACTCCGAGAGTAAAAAAGAAGAATTTTTCCTACACTACAAGAAAAAGGCAATTTTCCAACGGAACAAAATACCGTTGAAATTGTAAAAAAATTCCAACGGTATTTTGTTTCGTTGGAATTTTAATAAATTCCAACGGTAATTCCAACGGAATTACATTACCGTTGGAATTTTTCGTCGGAATTACTGCGAGAAATCTCTAACAGTTTATTTTTTTTTAATAATTCCAACTAAATATACCTTTAGAATGTTTTTTAAAATTTTTTGTTAGTTCCAACGGTATTTCCCAATTTTTTACCGTTAGAATCCTGTTAATTTATTTCTCACTTCCCCTTCGCATTTCAAAAGTGTTTTTGAAATCCATCGCTGAAATCCCTAAGCTCACCTTTCCCTCTCAAATCCTCTCCTTCTTCGAGGACTACATCCTCAAAAATTTCTAGCTCAAATCCTCTCATTCTTCTCTCTTCTCTCATTCTTTGACTCTCCCAAGCTGAAATCTGAAACTTTCCTTTCTCTCCTTCTCTGAGTCTCCTTCCTCCTCGGACTTCAATCCATCGTCTCACCTCCGCCGGTGTCTCTGCTTGGCCTTGGTCTGTCTCGGTGTCTGGGTTGCAGGTGAGTTATGCTATTTCTCTTCTTCATTCCAACATTTCTATTTCAATACTTATTTTGTGCATTTGAGAGTCAATAAAAGCTCGTGTGTGACTCTGATTTTTGGGGGTGCTTTTTTTTTTTGTTCTGGATTAGATTGCGGTGATTTTTGGGGGTGTTATAAGAAAATGCATTGAACCAAATTGACTCTGTTGCTTTTTAGGGTTTTGGATTTTCTGTTTGGACCAAACTGAAACTTTTGTGTTTGGATTTTGGAGTTCATAACGAAGCTTCTAACAGGGAAAGAGAGAAGGTAGATTAATTTGGATTGTTTTCTCTACTTTTTGGCTTCTATTCTGCTTATTATATGTTTCTGTTGTTGGGTTATTCTAATAAACTTTAGTGCTTCTGAATTAGATTGCGGTGCCCATCTTTGCATATATCAATATAGAACAAGCCCGAGTATGAAATTTTGTTTCTTGAGTGAATGGCCTGAGTATGAAATTTAGTTGTAGAGACAATTGAAGTTTTCAAGCTTTCATTAATGTACTGACCTCAAACAATTGAAGTTTACATTTGATGTTTCATGAAGATTCCTTAGCAAGAATTTTTTATTGTATAATTTGCTCATTTGTAAGCTATCATGTTTTGTAGAATACAAATTCAAATCATATTCTGTTGTTAAATTATAAATACAACAAGGTTTTGAATATTTTTGTCAAATTATTCTTTTTATAATAGTGTATTCAAACAAAATATTTTATAAATACATGCATTTGAAATGTTGCATTTCAATTACATGCAATTAAAATTCACAAGAATTTGTCAAATGGTAGATTTTGATTTTTAAGAAATATTATTTAAGAATTTACCTTTAAAAGTTAAAAAAAAAAACTTAGAAATTCCAATGGAATTTTCATTCCGTTGGAATTTCAAAAAATAAAAAATAAATTTCAAATTTTTTAAAAGAATAAAAAATATTTTTTTGAAAATTTCAATGGAATATTCTGTTGGAAATACCAATAATTCCAACGGTAAATTATACCGTTGGAATTACCATTGGAATTTGTCGTTGGAATTTTTTCCCCAAAATTGGATTCCAATAGTAAAATTCCGTTGGAATTACCGTTTGAATTTTGCAATTCCGACGGTTTTTATTCCAACGACACAAATTCCGTTAGAATCTAGTTTTTTTTTTTTTTCTTGTAGTGCTAGAAGAGACAGCCACATAAAAATAATAACCAATGAAACATGATCTTTTGCTTCTTAATTAGTTACCCACTCTACTATTCCTTTATAATTGTGTGACCACATATAAGATGATCATCCTATGTTATAAACTCTAGTGCAACAATTATTAGTTTCCCTAGTATTTCATAGTGTGATACTCATGATAGTTGGAAGGGAAAATTCTAATTTAGCCTTTCAAGTTCAACTTTGCGGTCCACCCAAAAAGTTTTAAAACGTGCAAAAGACCCTCTTATTCTTTTAAAATGTGTTCTCTATTTTGCAAACTGACATTATAATGTAGATGGAAAGATCACATACTGATTATGTGCAATATAATCAACAATCACTTAACCTCTCAAATTCAAAATTATTAGGGATAATTACTACTAATATGAGTATGTATTGGAAAAAAAATTCAAAGATAATAGATAAAAGAAAAGGCTAGGGTGCGACAATCAGCAACTTAGATCTAGAGAAGCTAAGCCAACAAGGTTGGTGACGTGAGTGGTGGTTGGTGGTGAGGTGGAGGGCATGTCAATGAGACTGTAGGCGGTGGTGGAGTATTTCGATATGGGTGGAGAGGAGGGTATGGGAAGGCCAAACAAAAGAAAATAAGAGCACGGTCGCAGAGAGAGGTAGGAAGGAAAAATTCCAAGATCCGGTCGGGATTTTTTGGTTCGATTTAGCAGTACTTATGTTCTTTAGCTGAAGGTGAAGAATTCACACATTGTTCCTAGAAAAATTGGACTATGGGTTTCGAAGAATTCCCAAACCCAATATGGTTTTGAATAATTCCTTTGTTGCTACAGAACCTAAACCCACGCAAAGAACCATGGTTGGTGGAGTAGCTTTTCTTGTTCCTTCATCTTAAGCACACATTTTTTATTTTGTTGAAATTTGATACGACTCCAAGGAGGAGTCGTTTCAGATAATTATCCTAGCTCTCCTTTTATCTTTATATTAATAGTTAATTATTTTATTTGCTCTACTAGGATTTAGTTAGGATTAGCCTATTTTTAGGAATAATTACCCTATCTTATAAGTGTAAGTTATCTAATAGGATTTGTATGCTTATGTGATAAGCTTTGTAGTTTTAGGATTGTGTCTATTTAAAAAATTAAGGCCATCAGTTGTAGTGAAGCATAATAATAATCAAACAGTTCTTTATATTCATACGTCCAAGTTGTATAATTTGATATCAGAGCCAAATGGCAACCCAAAAAGAGAGAATCAAGAGGTTAGAGACTAATGTTGCCAGGTTGTTGGAGAAGGTCCAAAGGTTGGTGTGAGATTAGTGGAAAAGGTTGTGAGACTAGCTTCTCACAGCTATTATTTATATTAACTGTACAACAATAACGGGCCTAATCTTAGGCCTAATCATATGCTAATTACAAGCCTAAATATATGCTATAATAACTACAGTATTTACAGCTAATATTCTAACACTCCCCCTCAAGCTAGAGCATACATATTATATGTTACAAGCTTGTTACAAATGTAGTTAACCCGAGGGCCTCCGAGAGACTTAGTAAATATATCTACTAGCTAGTTGTTTGATCTAATAAAACTAGTAGCAATATCCCCTGAAAGTATTTTCTGTATAATAAAGTGATAGTCAATCTCTATATGTTTGGTCCTTTCATGGAAGACTAGATTAGAAGCAACGTGGAGAGCTACATGGTTATCGCATATTAGTTTCATTTGTTGAACTTTCATGAATTTTAACTCCTGATAACTGATTCAGCCATATGAGCTCACAAGTTACTTTTCCATGACACTAGATTGCCCCCAACAAATACACAATATCCAGTGGTTGAGCGTTTATCTTATGGACAATCTTCCTAGTTAGCATCTGAATAGCCAACCACCTGAGTATGTCCTTTACTTTCATACAATAGGCTTTTACCTGGTGCCTTCTTGATGTATTTTAAAATACGAATTACTGCATCTCAATGACTGTCATACGAAGCACTTAGAAATTGACTGAGTACGCTTATTGGGAAGGCAATATCAGGATGTGTCACTGTGAGGTAGTTGAGTTTCCCAACAAGTCTCCGGTGTCTACTAGGATCTGATAAGTGCTTTCCCTGATCAGGTAGGAGCTTGACATTTGGATCTATTGGAGTATCCATAGGTTTGCAGTTTGACATGCTTGTTTCTTTCAATATATTCAAGGCATATTTTCGTTGTGAGATGACAACACCCTTTCGGGATTGAGCAACTTCTATTCCTAGAAAGTACTTGAGTTTGCCCAAATCTTTTGTCTAAAAGTGCTGGAATAGATGTTGCTTGAGTTTCTGTATATCCACTTGATCATTCCTTGTAATCACAATGTCATCCACATAGACAACCAAATAAATGCATCGGTTAGGGGATGAGTGAAAGTAAAAGATCGAATGATCAGTCTTACTCCGAGTCATACCAAATTGTCGGACAACTGAACTAAATCTCCCAAACCAAGCACGTGGAGATTGTTTAAGTCTATAGAGAGATCGGTGAAGTCTACACACCAATCTAGACTCCCCTGAGCAACAAATCCAGGAGTTTGCTCCATATAAGCTTCCTCTTGCAATTCACTAAGTAGAAAGACATTTTTAATATCCAATTGATAAAGGGGCCAGTGGTGAATGATAGCCATAGAGAGAAAGAGGTGAACAGAGGCTATCTTGGCAACTGGAGAGATTGTATCACCCTAATCAAGTTCGTAGATCTGGGTGTATCCCTTGGTAACCAGTCGGGCTTTCAAACGATCTATTTGGCCATCAGGGCCAACTTTGATTGTGTAAACCCAACGACAAATAACTGTGAATTTACCATGTGGTAGAGACACCAAATCCTAAGTGCTATTGGAGTCTAAAGCAGTCATCTCATCAATCATTGCCTTATGTCAGCCTGGGTCAGAAAGTGTTTCACCTATATTTTTAGGAATAGAAACAGGAGACAAAGACAACACAAAAGTAGAATATTGTGGAAACAAACGGTGATAGCTCACAAAATTATAAATGGGGTAAGGGTTGCAAGTAGAAGAATACCTTTGCGTTCAGCAATAAAACAGTCCAAGTCAGAGACCAGAACTAGAGAAGTAACCGGAGCAGGAGATAAATCCAATGGGATAATAGCAAGATTGTCATATGTGGTAGGGTTTTCAACCAACTCAGTGACAGGTGGCACAATGGTAGGGTTTTCAACAGGCTCAATGACAAGTGACACAATGGTAGGTTTCTCAATAGGTTTAGGTCGAGGCTGATGATGGTAGGTGAGGAAAGGAGGTGCCGAGTCCTCTATAGGACCACTGGAGTCATTGGAAGAAACAACCTGTGGAATGGACTGGTGCATGAAATAGGGAGAACCTTAGTAACAGTAGAACAATCAGGATGCCCTAAAGAGTGGGGTTGTCTTAAAGAAGTTGACATCCAGGGAAACTATATAACGTTTAAGTTCAGGAGAGAAACAACATTAACCCTTTTGCAAACAGGAATAACCCAAAAAGACAGATTTGAGAGATTTTGCATGTAACTTATCTTTACCTGGAGTGAGATCATGAACAAAACATGTGCAACCGAAGACACGAAGAGGAAGAGAGTAGAGTGGTTGATTGGGAAATAAAAGAGAATGAGGTACCTGATTTTGTAAAATGGAGGATGACATGCGATTAATCAAATAACATGCAATGATAACCGCGTCTCCCCAAAAACACAGCGAAACATTATTATGAATGAGGAGAGTACAAGCAGTCTCAATTAGGTGTCTATTTTTCCGCTCAGCCATTCTATTTTGTTGAAGGAGTATGAGCACAAGAAAATTGATGGAGAATCCCTTGAGAAGTCATAAAAGATTGAAATAGAGCAGAAAAATATTCTCGAGCATTATCACTTCGGAATGGTGATTCCAAATTGAGTTTTAATTTCTAAGCAAAAAGTTTAAAAAATAGAGAATAGTTCTGAATGGTTTTTCATTAAAAATAACCAAGGACATTGGGAAAAATCATTAACAAAGGTAACAAAGTATTGAAAACCTAAAGTTGAGCTGACACGACTAGGACCCCATACATCAGAATGAACAAGCGAAAAAGGAGACTCAACTTGTTTATTGACACGACTAGGAAAAGAACTACGAACATGTTTTCCTAATTAACAAGACTCACATTCTAAAGAAGAGACACTAGAGAGACTCGACACCATATTTTTTTAGGTGAATCAGCAGCAATACAAGCCATAGGAGATGGTGGTGGGGTGAGGTAATATAGCCCACGGGACTCATGTCCTACTCCAATCATCCTCGCAATGTTTTGCTCCTGCACAAGAACCAAATTAGCTATAAAGGTAACATAGGTAGGGTTTGGGTTAATTTGCTGATAGAAATCAAATTAAATAGACACCCAGGCACAAAGAGAACATAATTTAAAGATAGGGAGTGCAAGGGTTTGGCCTGACCAATGCCTTTGACTTTATTTTGTGAGCCATCAGCTAAGGTAACAGTGGATAATGAATTAGAATAAGTGATATTAGAAAATAAATTCTTGTTACCAGACATGTGATCAGAAGCACCAGAATCAAGAACCCAAGGTCCAAAAAGGATGATTGAGAGATGCATGCAATAATGCAGATGGAGTAACAGAGGAGGAACCATACTGTGCAACATTAGCAATCTTAGGAGGACGACCATGAAGGCCATAACCAATTAATTTTTCAGCACAAATAGTTGGAGTAGAAGAAAAAGTAAGGAATGAATGGTGACTAAAAGTTTCCTTGTTTGAAGAAGTCATTTGGATATGTTACTAACCGTTAACAAAGAAGAACAGAACAGTTATGATGCTGTCTATGTCAGATAACACCAAAGTAAGGATGGGAATAAATAAGAAATACGACAGAGGATAAATCTGGAAAATATCATGGTGATAAGAGGCTTCACTCGCTGCCACACGCTGGAGAAGCTGTCGGCGAGTAGGACTCACGCTCAAGAAGAAGAGGTGACGTGTGCAGGCGCGTGTGGAGGAGGATGGCGGCGGGTTTCTGGGGAACGACTGGTCGGAGGGTTTTGAGTGTTTGACTGTGGGGTTAAATTTGTGAAGCTCGAGTCCTAAGGTGGCTGGATAGAGACACATCCACTAAACCCTAGTATTAGAATACTGCTAGAGTAAGAACACAGCAGGGAGGGGGAAAAACACCACTGGAAAAATGCACAGTGGGAATAGAGAGGTTTTTCTCACTGAAATTGCTCTGATACCATGTGAGATTAGTGGAAAAGGTTGTAAGACTAGCTCCTCACATCTATTATTTATATTAACTATACAACAATAACGGGCCTAATCTTAGGCCTAATCATATGCTAATTACAAGCCTAAATATATGCTATAATAACTACAGTATTTATAGCTAATATTTTAACAATTGGAAACAAAGGTCCAAGGGCTAGAAACAACAATGAACTATCATTTTAGGGCCATGGATGCAAGGTTCGATGAAGTAATGGAGGCATTGGCAAAACTCACGAAGCTACTCCAATAGAATAAGGAGGGGACTAGAAGCAACCAGAACATAATGTGGATGAGGACCAAATGCAACTAGAATAGAATGTGGAGGGGGACTAGACCATGCTCGTGGTCAAAACCAAAACACCATAAGGTACAACTAACCATGTTGTACCACACTATATAAAAATGGACTTCCCTTTCTATGGGGGAATTGACCCAAAGGAATGGCTACACCTAGTGAGTCAATTTTTTCAATACCAAGGAACTATAATTGATCAACAAGTTCCCTTGGGTTCTTTCCACATGGAAAGGGAATCAAACAAATGGTTGCAATGGTTACAACTGACCTATATGGCCGAAGGAACAACGACGACATGGGAAATATTTAAGCAAGAGCTGTTGACACGAGGACCCACGATGTTCGAGGATTTTGATGAAGCATTGTCAAAGATCGAGCAATCAGGATCATTGCGTGACTACTTGCATGAATTTGAGCACTTGACCAACTAGGTGATGTCATAACATACTCGAAGGATAGCTGCAACACGGATGGTAGGCTTAGAAAAAAGATTAGTTTTCAAAGAAAAATTGGAGTCGTCATCAATTATTTTTATAAACAAGGAAACAACTAAGAAACTCTATTTTGATTTTTTGAATAAAATTAGTTTGCAAACCAGAGATGGTTCGGGAGTCAGTTTGTGTGAAGAGAAGGTGTTAGGCACCCCACTACACCTGTCTAAAAGATAGTTACCCAAAATTAATTGTGCAAATATAATATGATCAAAAAATGTATTTTATTTATCCCAAAAGTAATAAGAGTATTACAAAACTATCTAACTAAATAAAGACAATGGATTTAAACATGCAATGAATGATTTCACTATCGAGACCCAAATCCTTCTACCATTTCCTCACATAAAGTGCCCTCTGGGGTGGCGCTACCTTCACCTAGGTTGGATAAACAAAGCTATCCCATATAGGAATTAGACTCGATCTATTCTTTCGTGATAAATGAAGGGGCTTACGGATACTACACAACGCATATATATATACCTAAATGAATGCAAATGTATGGGTTTGCATTATTGTTCGCAGAGGAGAAGTTTAAATAATTTTCAAAAATAAAAAAATGAAACAAATAACACTCCTCATTCTCGACTCCAACTACTCTTCCGGGATGTTTCTTAATTGTCAAATGCTTAAAATCACAATCGAGGATCTGGGAGCCTCTCATGAAAGCAAAAAAAAAACACAAAAGTTAAATAACAACTTTTAACTCAAAATAAATTATTGAAGCATTCATTATTCCTTGAACAGGGCAGCTGAGCAAGAACTTTCAAAAAAATTAAGCAATTTTTTCAAAGTAGCCACTAAACCAAACTCAAAAAAGCTTTTAGCAAGAGCCATCATTAACCATATGCAATTAATTTAAGAGGACAATGATAAAAAAAAAAAATAGCCAAGATTATGAATCAAATTACTCAAAACAATCAAGGATAACATGTTGAATTAGTCTCATAAATTAACCAAAAAGCTAGAAGAACTTGCTTAACACAATGCAAGGAAAATATGTCAAAGCATGCCCTCAAAACAGAACCAGGACAGCCAAGTAAAAAGTGCCTAAAGAACATGAAATAGACTAGAAATGCAGTAAAAATTGCTCCAGAACAGCAGCAGTAAAAGACGCAACAGAAAGCAGTAAAAAATGCACCAGAATGCAGGAGAAAAATGCACAAGAAAGTAGGAGAAAATGCACCAAGACACCACAAAACATGCCCAGGACAACAGTATAAATATGAACCTGAATGCAGAGTAAAATGCACCAAAGAAAAAACAAAAGAAGTAACAAAACATACCCAAAACAGCCATGGGCAAGCACCAAACACACGAGACCAAGGATTTTTAATCAAATGAAATTGGCTCTTTCTCCTTCAATTTTCACATGAAATTTGCAATAGTTCAAAATTCAACATAAAGGACTAGAACTAGGTGTTAACAACAATGAAAGAAATCAAGACAGAAAACTTGATTCACGAATAGGACCCAAGGAAATAACTATTAACTCCTAAATAACCCAAGAACAAGATAAATACTCAAGAAAAAAAAAACTCAAGACAAAATGAAACAAGGAAACATCAGGATAGCTAGGCATATTTCCACAAAACCAGAACAAATTCAATAACTCAAAAACCAATAGAACATAAATCTATCAACAAATACATGGCAAGTGAGCTAATAATAACCATCATAATCACAACAATAAAAAGAATTTCAGGACAAAATCCCTATGTATAGTACTTTGGACTTTTTTCCCCATCTCCATGCATATTAATAAGCCAATTCTTAGAGGACAAATAGAGTAAGAAAATAGTGAATTCCAAAAGTAGAACATCAGAGAATAAGCAAGAATTCATGCAATCAAAATGAAGAAAATAAATCCCATTTCAATTGAACAATATACCTAAATTGATTAATGAAATGGAAATTAGCCAGAAATAAACCATTGAGAGAGAAATACTTATGCCCTATTCGGCTCCTTCTCCCTCTCTAGCTCATGATGGTCCTTTGCTCTGGTTCTTCCTCCAGCTTTCTCATGCTCCCTCTATCAGTTCTCCTTTCTCCCCATCTCTATCTCAATTTCTCCATGTTGCTCTCCCGATCGTTCTCTTCTTTTTTTTTTCTCTCTCTTTTCTCTGAGTCTCAGTTCTCTCTATCGTCTCTGTTCTTTTTGCTTTGTGTTTTTTTCACTCTCCCCCGTATCCGAGTTCTCTTCCCCTCTTCTTTAGCGTTGAGTCAACGCTTCTTTTCTTCCTTTCTTTCTTCCCAAAGTGCCCCTTAATCACTCATCTATTCTCATTTTTTTTTTCTCTTCCTTTTTCTTCCTTTTTTGTTTTATTACTCATTCTAAATACCAAGAATCAATCAAAATAACACCGTGTACTAAAACCCCCTTCCTATTGGTTCTAATGCCCTCTTGGTGTAAAAATCTAATTTTATCATTTTCACCATTCTCTCTTTTTTGTTTTGTTCTTTAAAAAAACCAAAGAATTAAATAAAATAACAAAACAAAAACAACCAATGAGGATGGCAAGAGCACTAATGCATCTTTCCTATTGGCTCTAGTGTCTCTCCATGATGTAAAAACAAATACATACATACATACATATATATATATATATATATACACACACAATTCAAATTAAAGAACACTACAAGGAAAAGATAGAATTTAGGGAAGGGCCAAACCCAAATTATGAAGAAGTTGCTAGGCTAGGTACTAAAATGGGCTAAACATGCTTCTCATTTTATACAAACTTGAAGCCTAAACATGAAAGTTAAGAAATAAATGATTATTAAAGTGATCTTAACTAAACAAAATTATTTTTTCAATTTACAAATTTTGGCAAATGCAAAAGAACAAGATATAGAAAAAAGTACTTTTGTGATTTTCTAAGAAAGTAAAAAAAAAAAAAAATCCTGGACAAAATACAGTGTCTACAGTTTGCCCCTATTTACATGTTTGTTATTTTAGGAATGCCAAAATGAATGCTTTAAAGTCCTCATGTTGGAAACATGTAAAAATAGTAGACAAATATTTTGTCTAGGATAAAGTAAAAGACAAGTTTCGTTATTTAAGATGACTCATGATGCAAAAGATAACCAGATTGAAAAAGACCATGATTAGAGCTTGGGAACTAGCAATGAAATTTAAAAACTAGGATTCAAGCTTGGGAAAAGCAGAAAATTTAAAACTAGGATTTGAGATTGGGGAACTGGCAAGAAATTCAACAACAGGATTAGAGCCTGGGAATTGGCAAGAAATTTAAAATCAAGATTTGAGCTTAGGGATTACCAGGAAATTTAAAACCCAGATTTTAGCCTAGGAATTGGCAGAAATTTAAAATCAGAATTTCAGCATGAGAATTGGTAGGTATTTCAAAACCAAGATTTAATCGTGGAAATTGGCAGGAAATGTGAAACTAGAGTTTGAGCCTGGAAATTGACAAAAAATTTAAAACCAGGGTTTGAGCCTCGGAATTGGAAGAAATTTAAAAACAAGAATCGAGCCTCGGAATTGGCAAACATTTAAAACCAAGATTTGTGCTTGGGATTGACATAAATTTAAAACTAGGATTCGAGCCTGGGAATTGGCAGAAAATTCAAAACTAGAGTCCGAGCCTCAAAATTGGCAAAATTTTAAAACCAAAAATCAAGCCTGGGAATTTGTAGGAAATTTAAAACTAGGACTCGAGCTTGGGAACTTGCAAAAATTTAAAACCAGGATTCGAGCCAGAGAATTAGTAGGAAATTTAAAAATAGTATTCAAACTTAGGAATTGGCAGAAATTTAAAACTAGCATTAGAGCTTGGGAATTGGAAGAAATTTAAAACTAGGGTTCGACCCTAGGAATTGGCAAGAAATTTTATAAAAGGGATTCAAGCCTAGGAATTTGCTAGAAATTTAAAACCAGTGTTCGAGCCTAGGAATTAATAAGAAATTTAAAACCAAAATTCAAGCATGGGAATTGGCAAAACTTTAAAAGAATGGTTTGAGCCTAGCAATTGGCAGAAGTTCAAAACAAGGATCCGAGCCAAGGAAATGACAAAAATTAAAATAGGATCCAAGCCTGGGAATTGACAGAAAACTTAAAACAAGGCTTCGAGCTTGAAAATTGGAAGGAAATTTAAAAATAAGGGTTTGAGCTTGGAATTGGCATAAATTTAAAACCAGGATTTGAGCTTAGGAATTGGCAGTAACTTAAAACCAGAATTCGAGCTTGGGAATTGGAAGAAATTTAAAACTAGGAGTCAAACTTAGAAATTGGTGAGAAATTTAAAAACAAGATTCGAACATAGGAATTGGCAAGAAATTTAAAACTAGGATTCGAGCATGGGAATTGACAGGAAATTTAAAACCATAATTCAAGCTTGGGAATTGGCACAAATATAAACCCAGGATTATAGCCTAGGAATTAGGAAATTTAGAACCAAGGTTTGAGCTTGAGAATTGGAAGAAATTTAAATCCAAGATTCGAGCTTGGGAATTGGTAGAAAATTTAGAACAAGGGTTTGAGTCTGGGAATTGGTAGAAATTTAAAACCAAGATTCGAGCTTGAGAATTAGTAGAAAATTTAAAACCAGGGTTTGGGCCTAGGAATTGGCAAAAATTTAAAACCAAGATTCAAACTTGGGAATTGACAAGAAATTTAAAACTATGATTTGAACGTGAGAATTGGCAGGAAATTCAAACCAAGATTCAAGCCTGGGAATTGGCTAGAAAATTAAAAGCAATGTTTGAGCCTAGGAATTGGCATTAATTTAAAACTAGGATTCGAGCATAGGAAGACCACTAAACAGTAGGTTCAAACTTGTTGGGGAATTTCTTAAGCATGGTTCCCAACAAGGGAAGTGGGTAAGCTTTGTCAAGCGCCAACAGTTTCTCCATTGCATCCTTGACATCTTCCTCATTGGGTTCACGAAGAGCGATTATGGTTTCAATTTGGGCATGAAGTTGCTTAAACAACCTCATAGCATTTCGTTGTTCTTCAGCAAGTTAGGAAGGATGAAATTTGTTCATGATGAGCAACAACCCTGTGGCTACAATAAACAAAAAAAAGTATAAGATAATTTGAGAGCCAAAAGAGGTGCATTGCTGCCACCAGTGGTGGCAATGCCTGCTATGGTGGAAGCAGTGAGAGTTATCCTGTTGATGGAGTTTAAAAGAAGGGTGTTTAACTCATGGTGTAATATTTTTGTGTTGGTGGCATCCTTTTATAATGGGGTTGTGTCTGTGAAGACAAACAAGGTAAGGTTGAAGCTTGCAATGAAATCTTCCTCCAATTTTAGAATTCTGCAACTCATGTTGTGGTTCAAGGATGAAGAACCAAAATAATGTCGTATTTGCTCTGTGAAGTGGCTTTTTTTTTTTTTCTTTATATTTTCTTCCTCCATAGCACTAAAACAACGACCACGTCAAGTGCTAAGTCACCTGCCACGTTGACACTAATGGCCACATACCCACTTAACAAGCCACTTGAACTTTTCCATCCTACATGGGTTAACTGAGCTAGACGGAGGATTAAATTGGCAGACAGATGAATATTTTGAGGACTAAAGTAGCACCAGAAATAAATTAAGGACTAAAGTGGCACCGTGTCAATTTTTCATAGACCAAAATAATATTTTACTCTAAATTTAAAATCAAAATTTTAGCTAGGGATTGACAGGAAATTTAAAACTAGGGCTCGAGTTTGAGAATTGGAAGGAAATTTAAAAACTAAGGTTTAAGCCTAGGAATTGGTAAAAATTTAAAACCAATGTTTGAGCTTGGAAATTGGCAAAAGTTCAAAACTAGGATTCGAGCCTAGGAAATGACAGAAATTTAAAACCAGGGCCTGAGCATAGGAACTAACAAGAAATTTAAAACCAGGGTTCGAGCCTGGGAATTGACAGAAATTCAAAACTAGGATTCTAGCATGGGAATGGACAGTAAATTTAAAACCAAGATTTGAGCCTAGGAATTGATAGAAAATTTAAAACTTGGGTTTGAGCTTAGGAACTGAAAGGAAATTTTAAAATTAGGGTTTGATCCTGGGAATTGGCATAAATTTAAAATTAGGATTAGAGCTTGGGAATTGGCAAAAATTTAAAAGCAGGATTCGAGCCTGAGAATTGGTAGAAAATTTAGAACTAGGGTTTGAGCTTGGGAATTTGAAGAGATTTAAAACTAGGATTCGAGAATAGGAATTGGCAGGAAATTTAAAACCAGGGTTTGACCTTAGGAATTGGCAAAAATTTAAAACTAGGATTCAAGTCTAGTAATTGGTAGAAAATTTAAAACCAGGATTCGGGCCTGAGAATTAGTAGATATTTAAAACCAAGAGTCGAACTTAGGAATTGGTAAGAAATTTAGAACCAAGATTCAAGCCTAGGAATTGGTAGGTAATTTAAACTATAATTTGATCTTGGGAATCGGCAAGAAATTTTAAACTAGAGTTCGAGCCTCATAATTGGGAGAAATTTAAAACCAAGATTCAAGCTTGGGAACTGCCAGAAAATTTAAAATTAGGATTCGATCTTGGGAAGTGGAAAAAAATTAAAACCAAGATTTGAAACTGGGAATTGGTAGGAAATTTAAAACTAGGATTCGAGACTGGGAATTGGCAAAATTTTAAAACCAAGATTCAAGCATAAAAATTGGTAGAAATTTAAAACCAGGATTCAACCTTGGGAATTGGCAGGAAATTTCAAACCAAAGTTCAAGCATGAGAATTGGCAAGAAATTTAAAACCATCATTCGAGCATGGGAATTAGCACAAATTTAAAACCAAGATTCGAGCCTAGGAATTGACAGGTAATTTAAACTAGGATTCGATCTTGGGAATTGGAAGGAAATTGTAAACCAAGGTTCAAGCCTTGTAATTGGGAGAACTTTAAAACCAGAATTCCAGCTTTGGAATTGCTAGGAAATTTAAAACTAGGATTCGAGCATGAGAATTGGCATAAATTTAAAACTAGGATTCAAGCCAAGGAATTGGTAAGAAATCTAAAACTAGGATCCAAGACTGAGAATTGGTAGAATTTTAATACTAAGATTCGAGCATGAGAATTTGCCAAAATTTAAAACCAGCATTCGAACATATGGGAATTTGCATGAAATTTAAACTAAGGATTCGAGCATGGGAATTGATAGGAAATTTAAAGCCATGCTTTGAGCTTGGGAATTGTGACGGGTGCCGAACCGTACAAAATTAAACTACTAATTGCAACTAAATTGTAGTATAGGATGCAACCAGTGTCATCTCCCAAGGATTCACCAGAACAACTAATCTTTTAAGAACTTAAGCAAGAATAGAATAAGGGGGGG
>QAOA01002012.1:238433-279565 GCA_003255065.1 Cercis canadensis | reverse complement strand
AAATCAAACCCGGTTGAAGCACAGGAACTCTGGATTGTCAAGTTTGGCTCCTCTTGAATTGATTACAAACGAACTTAGCCTTCCATGGAAGACTTGAACACAAAGCAAAGGGGAAAAACGAACTCAGCAAAGGGGAAAAACGAACTCAGCAAAGGAGGCAACAGCAGCTCAAGGAATTTCGTATCTCTTCTAATTGTGTATGTTTTGCCTCAACAACTTGAGAATATATACTAGCTGGCTGCCTCCTCTAGGTTTCCTAATGGTTTCCTGATTACAAAATAAACCTAGTTTCCTAAATTATTAATGGTAAAAACATGATCAAGCCCTAGTGTCATGTGTGCTGGCCCAAAAAGCAGATGTTGGCCCAAATAAACATGCTCTGGTCCAATAGGCAGCCCTAAGGAAAGGAATCAGTCAATGCTGGGCGGAGTGCTGGGCGGAGCAGAAAATCTGGACTGCTTGCACGCGAATTTCAGTTGTCCATACGCGAGAATCAGCTTCTGGGCTCTTCATATGAAATGTGGAATTTTCTGTCAGCTTTCCAACGAAACTGGAATCACATCAATCGGACATCTATAGCAAAAGATATGGTGAAAAACGTAAGCAGTGCCAGAATTTAACAATTAAGCAATTAAAATCTACAAGCACCAACAAGTCCAAATCTACAAAACATGTCTAAAAGCCATAAAAATCACTAGAAACACACAATAAAAGATTAAGTATAAGGGAAACAAATAGTATAAAATAATGTGTTATCAAATTCCCCCACACTTAGCTGTTTGCACTCCTAGGCAAAATCACAAGAAACAAACTAACTAGAATAAGAAAAACAGCTCTCCAATCAAATCAAGAATGCAAAGATTAAGGTAAGAAAACAATTCAAACTTAAAGAATAGCAACATTCATGGAACAATATCTCTTGGCAACTAAAGAACAAAAAACATGGCAATTTTATTTAATAGGAATGAGTCAAAGTAGATAGCCTCTCACAAGATAAATAAATGCTCTCAATTCTCTCAAGTGTCTAAGGTAAGTATTTCTCTCCCATCATCCTATCAAAATCACACTACCATAAGCTTGTTCACTTTCTCAATCTCCACTACCTATGTCACATGCATAACACAAATCAAAAGGACTTTTAAAGGGTTGTAATGGGGAAAGGTAAAAGGATGTCAATAATATGGAAAAATGGCTAAAGCACCCAAGGAATCACAAAGAGCATCTAATTATGGAGAATTTCAAGTACTTTATGCATCTTGACTTTGGGCTTCAACTCATTTTTTTTTTTTTTTCCCAAAACAACTTTATTCTTTTGTTGCTGCTGTATTTTTTTCATTTTTTTTTTTTGAAACATAACACTTAACAATTTCAACCACAACCAATCAGCCACAACTTGATGCTTTGTTTTTGTAAGAGTTTACTCCTTTTTTATTCAATGCAATGCTCTGCAATTCCTAAGGGTTGGGTAGGACATGGTTTTACACTTAGGCTTGCAATGAGCTACACATGAAAGAAAAGATCAATAGGCTCAAAAAGGGGAAATCAAAGGATAACATCAAGGTTAGCTGTTTGGTCAAGTAGCTTCTCAAAGAAAGGAATGTCTTAATCACTTCTATGCATGTATGTGCAAATGTAATCTCAACTAAGAAACATAACAAGTTCTAGAGCGTCAAAATGATAGATGAAAACACACAAGAAAGAATCATGACATATGGCTCAAATCCTCACAGCTTATAAGACTACTAAGAATTAACTTATCCAAATCAAATTTTGTTGCCATATCACTTAAATCCAAGAAGCAAGATAATTGTCCACTCATGTTATAGCACTTAAGAATCAAAATTGCTTCAAACCACTCTCTTCATAACTCTTAAATTGATTGGAAAGAACTAGAAAAATTTAAAAACACATAAAACAGAAAATTAAGCCTAAAACAGAAAACATAACACTAAAAATCTAAACAGAAAATAGTAAAAACAGCAAGTAAAGTAAAATAGAAAAAAAGAAAGCATAAAAACACACACAGCAAGCTAATCCCTCCCCCAACTTAAATTTTTGCAGTGTCCTCAATGCAAAGCACAAAGCAAACAGTAAAAGCAAGGCACTAAAAATAAAAGAGAAAAGGAAAGAAAACAGTCTGTGGGTTTAAGTCTCATAAAGGGCAGCAGACAAGTGCACCTCCTCCACCACTTGATCTTGAAAACCCTCAAGGAAAGGTTTCAGCCGATGTCCGTTCACTGGGAAGGTCTGGTTGGTTGCCTCATTCTTGATCTTAATTGCACCATAAGGAAAGACATGAGTCACCACAAAAGGACCCATCCATCGAGAACGAAGTTTGCCAGACATTAGCTTGAGACGAGAGTTGTAGAGTAGCACTTTCTGACCAATGTAGAACTCTTTCCTCACCAACATCTTGTCATGGACAGCCTTGTTCTTTTCTTTGTAGATTTTGGAATTCTCATAAGCCGCCAACCGGATTTCATCAAGTTCTTGCAGGTGGAGTTTCCTTTGTGATCCGGCTTNAAATCAAGATTACATTGCTTCACAGCCCAGTACGCCTTATGCTCGATCTCTACTGGAAGGTGACATGCCTTGCCAAAGACTAGCCTGTAAGGGGACATGCCTATAGGGGTCTTGTAGGCAGTCCGATAGGCCCACAATACATCATCCAAACGCAGGCTCCAGTCCTTTCTGTTGGGCTGGACAATCTTCTCTAAAATTTGCTTGATCTCCCTATTTGACACCTCTGCTTGCCCATTGGTCTGTGGATGGTAAGGGGTTGACACCTTGTGCACCACACCATACTTTCTCAACAAAGCAGCCATGTGCCTATTGCAGAAGTGTGAACCTTGGTCACTGATGATGGCTCTTGGAACGCCGAACCTGCAGAAAATGTGAGTCCTGACAAAATCTAAGACAACACGAAAATCATCAGTCCGGGTGGCCTTGGCCTCTACCCATTTAGAAACATAGTCCACAGTTAAAAGAATATACACAAAACCAAAAGAAGTAGAGAAAGGACCCATGAAATCGATGCCCCAAACATCAAATATCTCACAAAACAGCAAAGACTATTGAGGCATCTCGTTCCTACAAGAAATATTACCTGTCTGTTGGCATTGGGCACAATTCTTACAAAAGCTGTATGCATCATGAAATAGGGTAGGCCAATAGAGTCCAGAATCTAAAACTTTACGAGCAGTGCGCTGAGGTCCAAAATGACCACCACATGCAGAAGTATGACAGAACTGTAACACAGACTCAGACTCATGTCCAGGCACACACCTCCTAATTACTTGGTCACTACAGAGTCTCCACAAGTAGGGGTCATCCCACACATAATGTTTGGATTCACTTTTAAGCTTATCTACTTGATGCTTCTTAAAATAAGCAGGTAACTCAGAAGCAACTAAGTAGTTTACCAGGTCAGCATACCAAGGATCTGTACCTTGCAGCTGATAAAGCTGCTCATCCGGGAAGGTTTCTCTGATGGGAAGGTTGTCCAAAGTCAGTGGTATCCGACTCAGGTGATCTGCTACCAAGTTCTCGGCTCCACTCTTGTCTCTGATCTCAAGGTTGAATTCTTGCAAGAGCAGCATCCACCTAATGAGCCTAGGCTTCGTATCTGGCTTCTTAAGCAAGTACTTTAAAGCTACATGATCAGAGAAAGCAATGACTTTAGAATTAAGCAAATATGAACGGAATTTATCTAAAGCAAACACAATTGCAAGGAGCTCTTTCTCAGTAGTGGTGTAATTTGCTTGGGTAGCATCCAAAGTGTGAGAGGCACAATAAATCACGTGGGACAGCTTGTCCACTCGCTGTGCAAGGACAGCGCCTACTGCAAAGTTTGATGCATCGCACATAAGCTCAAAGGGAAACTCCCAATTAGGTGGCTGCATGATGGGAGGGGAGGTAAGGCCCTGCTTCAGCTGATCAAAGGCTACTCTGCACTGCTTATCAAAGTCGAAATCCACTTCTTTCTGGAGAAGCTTAGATAATGGCAAGGCAATCTTGCTGAAGTCCTGGATGAATTGCCTGTAAAACCCTGCATGACCAAGAAAGGAACGCACTTTCCGGACACAAGTGGGGTAGGGTAAGGAGGCAATAACATTTATCTTAGCCTTATCTACTTCAATGCCTTTGCTAGAAATTACATGCCCTAAAACTATGCCTTGTTCGACCATGAAGTGACATTTCTCAAAATTAAGAACAAGGTTAGTCTCAATGCATCTATCAAGTACCCTAGCAAGGCTATCTAAACATGCATCAAAAGAGGAGCCATATACAGTAAAGTCATCCATGAATACCTCCATGCAGTGTTCTAAAAAATCAGAAAATATGCTCACCATACACCGCTGGAATGTACCAGGGGCATTACACAGGCCGAAGGGCATCCTCCTATATGCAAATGTGCCGAATGGACAGGTGAAAGTCGTCTTCTCCTGATCCTCTGGGGCTATGTGAATCTGGAAGTAGCCTGAGAAGCCATCCAGGAAGCAGTAATGAGACTTCCCTGCCAGTCTCTCTAGCATCTGATCAATAAAGGGTAGAGGGAAGTGATCCTTCCTTGTCGCCTGGTTGAGTCTTCTATAATTGATGCAGACGCGCCAGCTGTTCTGCACTCTGGTGGGGATCAACTAGTTCTTCTCATTGGCTACCACAGTTATGCCACTCTTCTTTGGAACCACTTGAACTGGACTCACCCATTTGCTATCTAAGATGGGGTAGATAATGCCGGCTGACAACAGCTTGCTCACTTCTTTCTTGACCACATCCAGAATCAACGGGTTAAGTCGCCTTTGGGGCTGCCTCACTGGTTTAGCTTCTTCCTCTAATAAAATCCTATGCATGCAGGTGGAGGGGCTAATGCCAGGAATGTCTACAAGTGTCCATCCAATTGTTGTTGCTGCTGCTAGTAAGGTTGGCCAGAATTTCCTTCATACCTTAAATTAGGGTGATCTCTCTAACCAGGGTTGTAGGTGGAGGAGTGGGGGTCATATCGGGGCTGCTGGTAAGGTCTGCCAGGAAATACTCCAGCCACTACTTCAGTGTTGTCTTGGAGAGTAGGGCACTGATCTGTTGGATGACTAGACATGGAACAAATTCCACATAGTTTGGCATGAGCTTGAACCGGTGTGTGCCCCATTGCTAGCTGTCTAACCAAGAAGGTCAATTCCTCCAAATGAGTCTCCACCCTTTGTTGATTTGCCATCTGCACCTCATTCACTCCTCTAGCTGGGGTGAGCATTCTTGTGCCAAATTGTTGTGCATTGTCTGACATTTTGGATATTAAATCTCTTGCAGCTGCAGGGGTCTTGTCCACTAAGGCACCTCCAGAAGCAGCATCCACATAGCCTCGATCCATAGGAAGAAGTCCTTCGTAGAAATATTGGATGAGCAACTGGTCACTGATTTGATGATGGGGGCAGCTTCCACAGAGTTTCTTGAATCTCTCCCAATACTCATGTAGTGTCTCTCCACTGTTTTGCCTTATGCCACATATTTCTTTTCGGATGGCAGCAGCTCTTGAGGCAGGGAAGAATCTTTCAAGAAAGCACCTCTTCAAGTCATTCCAGCATGTGATGATGGATGGCTGCAAGTATAGCCAATCCTTCGCTGCTCCATCTAATGAAAAGGGAAAAGCCCTAAGCTTGATGTGCTCCTCTTCAATTGACTGAGCCTTCATGGTAGAACACACTATGTGAAATTCCTTCAAATGCTTGTAAGGATCTTCACCTGCAAGTCTATGAAACTTTGGGAGCAAATGTATTAATCCAGACTTTAATTCGAAATTAGCATCAAGATATTGAATACACAAAGGTTGGTAATTATCATCAGGGGCAGCCAACTCCTTAAGTATCCTAGCCCTAGCATGCATGTCATTATTTCCAGCCCCATTATTAGTAGCAAGATCAACCTCAGGATTAATGTCATTGGCAGCCATATTATGCTCTATGTGATTAGGAGTTCTACGTGCCCTAGCAAGTGTGTGCAAGGTTCTCTCTATTTCAGAATCACCTTCAAGTAGTTCAAATTGAGAGGACCGAGTCATACACTATGCAAATCAAAAGGTAACAACACTCTAAAACACACTAGAACACACAAAAACAGTAAAACAGTGAATCAATGAAAGAAAAGTGCAAAAACCACAACACACTAAATGCACTAGATAAATGCAAAAAGACACCAAAATAATACTAATTGACCCAACAAAACATTTTTAAAAATTTTTCTACCACCACAGCATGAAATATTGATGAAAATTAAACTCAAAAATCAAATAAAAAATCTTAAAAAATTGAAAAATGGGTCCAAATGATGGAATTTGGCCGAGATAGGTGGTGCTCAATGCTTTAGCATTGAGCTATATTTCTCACACCGTTTTCCTTTAACTGACCAATTTTCAGCCCAATCAGAGCACAAAAATCCATACAGAATTTTGACCCGTAAAATCGTAATTTCAAGCCAAAACGCTAGGGAAACAGGGAAAAATTTGGGAATAGGCACAAGAATTCACACAATGGGAACCTAAAACAGTAAGGCAAACAAGACAGCAAGAAAAAAAAATAATCACAGACCTTACACAATATAGAAATTTTACCAAAAAGTGAACTAAGATAGCAAAGGGGACAAAATAGCAGCAAAGGAGACAAAACAAGGGCAATAATAGCACAAAGTTCAGATCACAGTGCTTCTCACAAAGCAATTTCTCTGTCCACTAATTTGCAGCTCAATCCCAGTTGGTCAGAATCAAAAACAAGACAGAAACAGAAACACTAAACAGAGAAAGACAACCTAAACAAATAAGGAAAACAAAATAGGAAAGCAAGTAGAACAAGGGGAAAACGAAGGAAGAACAATTGCTAGAAACAATAACAGTAAGCAAGCAAAATAGTAATAAAAGAGTTCTAAGAAGATTAATTTGTTAGGTGAAATCCCCGGCAACGGCGCCAAAATTTTGACGGGTGCCGAACCGTACAAAATTAAACTACTAATTGCAACTAAATTGTAGTATAGGATGCAACCAGTGTCATCTCCCAAGGATTCACCAGAACAACTAATCTTTTAAGAACTTAAGCAAGAACAGAATAAGGGGGGGTTTTGTGTTTAATGCAATATACTAAGAATTAAGAAAGCAGTAAATTGAATTTATCAAATAGGAGAAAACGCAATCAACTCAAGCAGGCAACCAAACTCTAATCCATCCTTGTTCACTAAAGATAACCTAGATCTGATTTAATTCTTGGTTAAGTGTTACCTGGAACCCCTAACAATAACACTTAGAATTCCTACTGATTTACCAATCAGGATTCAATTAATCATGGAATTAAGACTCTAGGCAACCGCTCTATATCACTAAATCCAGATTAATTTAATAACCGAATTATCCAAGTTAACCATATATTAAAGACCTTTAAAGTATGATTATCAATCTGATTACTGTTATGAATCTAATCAACCGATTTAAATTCATACAACTCATGGAATCAAAGTACCATTCAATCACATGAAGAAGGGGAGAAGCAGTAATTCAAATTAAATTAAATCAAACCCGGTTGAAGCACAGGAACTCTGGATTGTCAAGTTTGGCTCCTCTTGAATTGATTACAAACGAACTTAGCCTTCCATGGAAGACTTGAACACAAAGCAAAGGGGAAAAACGAACTCAGCAAAGGAGGCAGCAGCAGCTCAAGGAATTTCGTATCTCTTCTGATTGTGTATGTTTTGCCTCAACAACTTGAGAATATATACTAGCTGGCTGCCTCCTCTAGGTTTCCTAATGGTTTCCTAATTACAAAATAAACCTAGTTTCCTAAATTATTAATGGTAAAAACATGATCAAGCCCTAGTGTCATGTGTGCTGGCCCAAAAAGCAGATGTTGGCCCAAATAAACATGCTCTGGTCCAATAGGCAGCCCTAAGGAAAGGAATCAGTCAATGCTGGGCGGAGCAGAAAATCTGGACTGCTTGCACGCGAATTTCAGTTGTCCAGACGCGAGAATCAGCTTCTGGCCTCTTCATATGAAATGTGGAATTTTCTGTCAGCTTTCCAACGAAACTGGAATCACATCAATCGGACATCTGTAGCAAAAGATATGGTGAAAAATGTAAGCAGTGCCAGAATTTAACAATTAAGCAATTAAAATCTACAAGCACCAACAAGTCCAAATCTACAAAACATGTCTAAAAGCCATAAAAATCACTAGAAACACACACTAAAAGATTAAGTACAAGGGAAACAAATAGTATAAAATAATGTGTTATCAAATTGGTACAAATTTAAAACCAAGATTCGAGCCTTGGAATTGGCAAGTAATTAGAACCAAGATTCGATCTTGGGAATTGGAAGGAATTTTTAAACCTAGGTTCGAGCCTCATAATTGGGAGAAATTTAAAACAAGGATTCAAGCTTGGAAATTACCAAGAAATTTAAAACTAGGATTCGAGCTTGGAAACTGTCAGAAATTTAAAACCAAGATTTGACCTTGGAAATTGGCAGAAAATTTAAAACTAGGATTCAAGATTAGGAATTGATAGATAATTAAAACTAGGATTCAAACCAAGGAATTGGAAAAAATATAAACTAGGGTTCGAATATAGGAATTGACTAGAAATTTAAACCAAGGATTCAAGCCTCGAAACTGGCTAGAAATTTAAAACCCAAATTTGAGTCTGGGAATTAACAGGAAATTTAAAACGAAGGTTTGAGCCTCAGGATTGGTAGGAATTTTAAAAACCAGGGTTCGAGCTTGGGAATCAGCAGAAATTTAAAACTAGGATTCAAGCTTAGGAACTGTAGAAAACTTGACGCCAAGATTCAAACTAGAGAATTGGTAGGATATTTAAAACTAGGATTCAAGACTAAGAATTGGCAGAATTTTAAAACCAAGATTCGAGCATGAGAGTTTTCCAAAATTTAAAACTCGGATTCGAACAAGGGAATCTGCATGAAATTTAGAACCATGATTTGAGCATGGGAATTGGCATGAAATTTAAAATCATGATTTGAGCCTAGGAATTGGCACAAATTTAAAATCAGGATCGAGCCTTAGAATTGGCAAGTAATTAGAACCAAGATTCGATCATAGGAATTGGAAGGAATTTTTAAACCTAGGTTCGAGCTTCGTAATTGGGAGAAATTTAAAATGAGGATTCAAGCTTGGGAATTACCAAGAAATTTAAAACTATGATTCGAACTTGGAAACTATCAAAAATTTAAAACAAGGATTCGAGCCTATGAATTGTTAGAAATATAAAACTAGGGTTCGAACCTGAGAATTTACAAGAAATTTAAACTAAGGATTCAAGCCTTAGAACTGGCTGGAAATTTAAAACCAGAATTCGAGCTTAGGAATTGATAAGAAATTTAAAACCAATGTTCGGGCCATAGAATTGGTAAAAAATTAAAAAAACAGGGTTCAAGCTTGGGAATCACCAGAAATTTAAAACTAGGATTTGAGCTTAGGAATTGCAGAAAATTTAAAACTAGGATTCGAGCATGAAAATTAACAGTAAATTTAAAGCTAGGGTTTGAGCTTTGGAATTGGAAGGAAAATTTAATACCAGGTTTAGAGCATGAGAATTGGTAGGAAATGTAAAACCAGGATTTGAGACTGGGGATTGGTAGAATTTTAAAACCAATATTCGACCATGGGAATCAGTAGAAATTTAAAACCATGATTCAACCTTTGGCATTGGTAAGAAATTTCAAACCAGGGTTCGGGTCTGGTAATTGGTAGAAGTTCAAAACCAATATTCGAACTTGGGAATTGGCATAAATTTAAAACTAAGATTTGAGCTTGGAAATTAATAGGAAATTTAAAACTAGGGTTTGAGCTTGAGAATTGGAAGAAAATTTAAAAACTAGGGTTTGAGCCTGGGAATTGGAAGAAATTTAAAACCAAGATTCGAGCTTGGGAATTGGCAAAAATTTAAATACAGGATATGAGCTTGGGAATTGGTAGAAAATTTAAAACCAAGGGTTTGGGCCTGGGAATCAGCATAAATTTAAAAGTAGGATTTGAACATGGGAATTGACAGGGAATTTAAAACCAAGATTCGAGCTTTCGAATTGGTAGAAAAACTAAAACCAGTGTCCTAGCCTAGGAATTGGCAGAAATTTAAAACTTGGATTTGAGCATAGGAATTGACAGAAAATTTAAAACTATGGTTCGAGCCTGAAAATTGGTAGAAAATTCAAAACTAGGGTTTGAGCTTGGGAATTGGAAGAAACTTAAAACCAGGATTCAAATTTGGGAATTGGTAAGAAATTTAAAACCAAGATTTGAACATGAGAATTGGCAAGAAATTTAAAACTAGGATTCGAGCATGAGAATTGGCAAGAAATTTAAAACCATGATTCGAGCATGGGAATTAGTACAAATTTAAAACTAGGATTCGAGCCTGGGAATTGATAGGTAATTAGAACCACAATTTGATCTTAGGAATTGACAGGAAATTTTAAACCAAGGTTCGAGCCTCGACATTGGAAAAAATTTAAAATCAAGATTTGAGCTTGTGAATTACTAGGAAATTTAAAACTGGGATTCAAGCTTGGGAAGTAGCAAAAATTTAAAACCAGGATTCGAACCTGGGAGTTGGTAGAAAATTTAAAACTAGGATTCGAGGTTAAAAATTGGTAGAAATTTAAAACTAGAATTTGAGCTTGGGAATCGACATAAATTTTAAAACTAGGGTTTGACCCTGGGAATTGGCTAGAAATTTGAACCAAAAACTAAAGCCTCAAAACTGGCTGGAAATTTAAAGCCAAAATTTGAGCTTGGGAATTGACAGGAAATTTAAAACCAAAGTTTGATCCTTGGAATTGGTAGGAAATTTAAAAACTAGGGTTCGAGTTTAGGAATCGGTAGAAATTTAAAACTAGGATTCGAGCTTAAAAATTTCAAGAAATTTAAAACCAGGATTCGAGCCTGGGAATTGGAAGAATTTTAAAACCAAGGTTTGAGCTTGGGAATTGGCAAAAAATTGAAACTAGGATTCGAGTATGAGAATTGACAGTAAACTTAAAACCAAAATTTGAGTTTGGGAAATAGCAAATTTAATACTAGGGTTCGAGCTTGGAAATTTCAGGAAATTTAATACCAGGGTTTGAGCATGGGAATTGACAGAAATTTAAAATCAGGATTCGACCTTTGGAATTGGCAGGAGATTTCAAACCAGGGTTCAAGCCTAGAAATTGGCAGAAGTTCAAAACCAACATTCGAACCTGGGATTTGGCTAAAATTTAAAACAAGGATTCGAGCATAGGAATTGATTGTAAATTTAAAATTAGGATTTGAGCCTAGCAATTAACAAGAAATTTAAAACTAGGGTTCGAGCTTGAGAATTAGAAGGAAATTTAAAAACTAGGATTTGAGCATGTGAATTGACATAAATTTAAAATTAGGATTCGAGCTTAGGAATTAGTATAAATTTAAAACTATGATTCAAGCCTAGAAATTGGTAGAAAATTTAGAACCAGGATTTGAGCTTAGGAATTGGAAGAAATTTAAAACCAGATTCGAGCTTGGGAATTGGCAAAAATTTAAATATAGGATTGGAGCATAGGAATTGATAGGCAATTTAAAACAAGAATTCGAGCTTGGGAATTAGCAAGAAAATTAAAACCAGTGTTCTAGCCTGGGAATTGACAGAAATTTAAAGCTAGGATTCGAGCATAGGAATTGACAGTAAATTTAAAACCAAGATTTGAGGTAGGGAATTGATAGGAAATTTACAACTAGGGTTTGAGCTTGAGAATTGGAAGGAAATTCAAAAACCATGGTTTGAGCCTAGGAATTAGAAGAAATTTAAAACTAGGATTTGAGCAAGGGAATTGGTAGAAAATTTAAAACCAGGGTTTAGGCTTGGGAATTGGCAGAAATTTAAAACCAATATTCAAACGTAGGAATTGACAAGAAATTTAAAACCAAGATTTGAACATGGGAATTAACAGGAAATTTAAAACTAAGGTTCGAGCTTGAGAATTTGCAGGAAATTTAAAACCTGTGTTTGAGCCTGGGAGTTAGTAGAAGTTTAAAACCAGGATTCGAGCCTAGATATTGGAAGAAAATTTAAAACCATGGTTTGAGGTAGGGAATTGGCACAAATTTTAACCTAGGATTCGTGCTTGGGAATTGACAAGAAATTTACAACTAGGATCCGTACATGGGAATTAGCCGGAAATTTTAAACCATAATTTGAGCTTGGGAATTGGCAAAAAATTTAAAATCAAGATTCAAACTTGGGAATTGGCAAGAAATTTAAAACCAAGATTTGAACATGGGAATTGGCAAGATATATAAAACCAGGATTCGATATTGGGAATTGCCAAGAAATTTAAAACGATGATTGGAGCTTGGGAATTGGTAAAAATTTTAAAACCATGATTTGAGCATGGGAATTGACAGGAAACTTAAATCCAGGATTGAAGTCTAGGAATTAGCAACAAATTTAAAACTAGGAAGCCTGGGGATTCGGAAGAAATTTAAGTCTGGGATTTGAGCTTGGGAATTGACAGAAATTTAAAACTAGGATTCGAGCTTAGGAAATGACAGAAAATTGAAAACCAGGATTCGAGCTTGGGAATTCACAGAAAATTTAAAACTAGGGTTTGAGCTTGAGAATTGTAAGGAAATTTAAAAGCCAAGGTTCGAGCTTGGGCATTGGCATAATTTTAAAACTAGGATTCGAGCTTGGAAATTGGCAGGGAATTTAAAACTAGGATTCGAGCATGGGAATTGGCAGGTATTTAAAACCAGTATTTGAGCCTAGGAATTGGAAAAGAATTTAAAACCAATATTTGAGCCTGGTTATTGACAGAAATTCAAAACTAGGATTTGAGCCTTGGAACTGGCAAAAAATTTGAAACCAAAACTAGTAGGAAATTTAAAACCAAGTTTCGTGCCTGGGCATTAGCAAGAGAATTTAAACTAGGATGCAATGTATGCAAGAAAATGATGTGAATGACGAATCCTTAAAATGATGATGGGAAAGTGGTTGAAGGCTCAAAATGTCGTGGAAGGTAAAACAGTGAGTTAAAGCTCAAAATGCAGGGGAATAAGTTGATGGATCAGATCTCATTTTCAAATTGAAGACAGTGAGTTTGAAAAATGCAAGTTGGTTGCTCCATGAAAAATTTGTTCTATCAAATTTTTCCTTAGTCTATGTTTAGTCAATGGGACTACTTTCTGGATGGATTTTTATCAATGTTAATCCTTTGAAAGATCATGGTACTACTTTAAGCTAGTTCTTCAATTCCTAATGCTTGTCATGTTAATTGAGTAAGAACCACTCCTATTTTATTTAACAAAAATTAATGAAATGAGTCATGCATCCCAGAAATGACAAAGTGATGAAGAAATGATTGAGATGAGACAGGACTTATGCCCTTTGATTTATGCAAATGAATTTGTTAAGGACAAAGTTATGCAAGAAATGAATTTTGGGCAGTCAAAATTTGCCTCAGTGTCAGGCCCTAGGGAGAATCATTGAACAAAAGTGAGGATATAAAGCCCTTATTTCAATTGTTATGACAACTTGCAAATTTGAAGAATGAAATTTTTCCCTAGTGGTAAGGATTCAAGATATTCCTTTTGAAAATTGCAATTGATACGAAAGAGATTTTTCTTGAGTTAGACTTGACCCAGTTTTATTTTTTTTAAACCAAAATTTTTATGAAATTTTTTTGCCCCAATTTATGATTCAAGCAAACCAATCCTCAAGGATGTCTTTAAAAGCTTGTAATGAGGTCTTAGGGTAAAAGGCTTTTATTTTGAAATGAAAGTATAAAAGCTTAACACTTAATTTTGTCATTTACCTTATTTCTCCATTTTCTTTAACGCTTAACTCCAATAGAGTTTTATGCCAACATTCATTTACCAAGAGGATGCTCAAGGGATGTAATGGGGTTTTAGGGATGTAAGATGTAACTAATGAAAGAAAGGATATAAAGGCCCAAACAGTTGATGTTGGGACAACAATGAGAATCTTTCTTTTGATAACTTGTGGTCTTCTAGTTCTTTTTTTTTCTTGTCACTTTGACTACCTTTGCTATTCCTCAACCATTTGGAAGGAATATTTTTCTTTATTCTTTTTTTTTATTTGTCTCTCTTTTTGGGAAAGAATTTTCTTCTCTCTTGAAGATTTTTTCTTTTCCTTTTTTGAAGAGTTTTCCTTTCTTTTGCATTTCATTTTCATTTTCACTTATTTTTTGGCAAGTCCATTGAGATTTTGAAGATATCTTTTGCTTTTATTCTCATTGTACCTCGGGTATGATTCTCATCAAGTATGAAGGAGATTTTAAACCCCAAAGGGGTTACAAGGGATATGAAGTGTTTGTATAGAGGAAATGAAAATGATCATTTTTGACACTTGAATGTTGTCATGAAAATATATCAAAGTGCTATCTTCCCAAAAGGAGTTCATGAATCAAGGAATTAAGAAACGACCTACTTCTTCAAGCTCAAAGGGGTAACTAAGGATACTCCGTAATGTTTGGGAGAACAAAGAATGTCTTTGATCATTGGAAAAGTTTGCTTGTGGAGCTCAAATTTGCTTGAAAACATATTTTATTAAGAGGTCTTAAGTTTCCATCATTCTCAACTTTATCATATTTCCATCAATTGCAACTTCTCAAAGGGAAGACTTATGAAAGTTTTTTTTTTTTTCTTGAAGGATTTTGAAGGGAATAAATTGAAAGACCCAAAGAGATGTGGAGTAGGAAAAAAAGAATGAATGAAAATGCATGAATGAAGTCAAATAAAATAAGGTCCAAATGTAACGTAGTCTCCATTAGTCTTAGACTTCAACTAATTAGAGCATGATTGACATGACAAACATTAAGACTTGAAGCAAGTTAAGCCATGTTTAGAGTTATGAAGAAAGCTTGAGAACAAAACTTTTTTTTAAAAAAAAAACCTTTTATGAGACAAAACTTGATGGAGCTCCTTTTCTTTGAGCAAGACAATGTTAAAAACATTTTCAACCAAATAAAATAAAAAAGTAAGATGAATGAAAAACAAAAACACATGCATGACATACAAATGAAAAGAAAACTCATAAGACTTGAGTTTATGACAAATGACATGAGAATACTTTTTTTTTTTTTGGGTTATGAAAATGTTTTGCAAAGTGTAATGAGCTATTGACACTCCTATTTTCAAAGTGAATGCAATAAGATGATATGAAATGTTAGTGTAAAAGAACACATGATTGCATTGGAAGGCTTATTTAAAAGGAGGTGAGACAATCTCTTACTTTGAAAATGGAATACATGCAAATGCAAATGAGGAGGAATAAGACAAAAGCTATTTTATGGAACAAAAAGTTTCCAAAAGTGAAATGAGGTTTGGGGCCTCTTATTTTTCTTATGGTGATGTAATGAGAGAATGTGATATGAGATGGAATGAAAAAGTATGAAGAATGACTTATTCAAAATGGAATGAGGTATTGAATCTCTTTTTTACTTTGAAAATAGAATGCATGCAAATGCAAATGAAGAAGAATAATATAGAAGATGTTTTCTACCAGAAAAATTTTCAAATGAGGCTTAAGGCCTCTCTTTTATTCAAATGGAAGAAAAATTACTTGTGCCATGAAATTTTATTTGAGGAAAATGAGGTGCTAGACCTCTTATTTTTGGAATGGAAGAAAGATACGTGAAAAGGAATGAACCAAAATAAAAAATGTGCCCACTTATTGTCCTATGATGGATAAGCCTAAGGCTTAGGATTTCTAACTTAGTGTCCAAGGTCGATTCTAAATAGGACAGCATCTATAATCATCTTATGATCCTGAAATGTTTAAGATACTACATACAATCCCCACCAAAATGATGGAGATCGCGTCCTACTAACCTACTTCACAAGGGGATGAGCCCCTATGCTCACCCAAAATTAGAGATGAAGAAAATGCACAATGCCATATTAAGTTCACACAACCAGTTTCTTGGGCTTGACTTTCTAAGTGTCTTCAGTGGACTCGCCAAATTGTCACAATGTACTCAAAGGATAGCCGCGACGCAGATGGCGGACATAGAAAAAAGATTCGTTTTCGAAGAAAACTTGGAATTGCTACCAATTATTTTTAGAAATAAGGAAACAACTAGAAATCCCTTTTTTTTAAAAAAATAAAATTAGTCTTGCAATCAGAGATGGTTCGGGAGTCAGTTCATGTGTTGGGAACTGTTAGGCACCCCACAACACCAGTCTAAAAGACAGTCACTCAAAATTAATTATGCGAATATAATATGACCAAAATTTTCTTTTATTTATACCAAGAGTAATAAGAATATTACAAAAATATCTAACAAAATAAAGACAATGAATTTAAACATGCAATGAATGATTTCACTACTGAGACCTAAATCATTCCACCATTTTCTTGCATAAAGCCCTCTAGGGTGTCGCTATCTTCACATAGGTTGAATAAACAAAGTTATCCCATATAGGAATTAGACTGAATCTATCATTTCGTAATAAATGAAGGGGCCTGCAGATATTGTATGACACACACACACACACACACACACACACACACACACACACACACACACAGAAAAAGATATATATATATATATATATATATATATATATGAATGCAAATGTATGGTTTACAATATTTTTCAGGGATGGGCAGTTTAAATAATTTTCAAAAATAAAAAAAATGAAAGAAATAACACTCCTCATTCCCAACTCTGACTACTCTTCTAGACGTTTCTCAATTTTCAAATGCTTAAAATCGCCATCGAGGATTCGAGAGCCTCTCATGGAACAAAAAAAAAAAAACACAATAGTTAAATAGCAACTTTTAAATCAAAATAAATGATTGAATCATTCATTATTCCTTGAACAAGGCAATCGAGCAAGAACTTTCCAAAAAACTAAGCAACAATTTTCAAAACAGCCACTAAACCAAACTGAAACAAGCTTTGAGCAAGAGCCACCATTAACCGTATGTGATGGTTGCTTTATAAACTTGAATTCAATTGAAACAATAATACAATCACTCTAGGTAAATATATCTATCGTTTTGCAGAATAGCTTAATTGAGTACGGATATCGATCCCACGAGGAACTATAGCTATTAGTAGTAATCCTTTTTCTATTATCTAATCTCAGAATTGTGGTTTGATAAAGGAACTAATTAANTGTGGTTTGATAAAAGAACTAATTAATCTAAACTAACATAAATAGGATAATAAAATAATAAAAATGAATTTGATAGATTTATCGATCGAGAAGGATAGGTCTAGATAAGAATCCCCCTAGAACAAACATTGCACTTTCATCTTTAACTCAATGGTCACCAAATCTTTACTTAGACTGATGGAAATTCCTAAATTATGCCTTAATCTTTCTCAAGCAATAAGGCATCTATTCCTAGGTTGATTGACCAAAATCTCTTCCTAATCAAAACCCCCAAGAATGCATTAGTTCGTGCTCTGTGAATTCCCTTAGTACATTGACTTAAATCAGAAGACTTATGTGAACCCTATCTCTAGTGATTCCAAGCAAATTCCATTGCCTACAAGTGATCTTGTTCAATCTACAATTTCTCATTATATAAACTGAAATCTGGTGTTAAATCAATGGCTAGCTTCATCAACTCAACACAAATAATAATCATAGACAATTCCAAGAAATGAAAGGTATATTCACATTAAATCAAAGGGAGCAGAGTACAGATGTAGTTCTAGGGTTCATCCTATCTAAACCTTTACAAATTAGTTCATGATAAAATCTGAATCAACAAAATACAGATAAGACAAGATAGAATCAGAAAAACTCATTCTCATGAATTCTTTCAAGGGGTTGATCTTCTATCTTGATCTTCTCGTTCAAGCCTCTAGGGCTGGGCTGCCACCCCTGGCTCTGAATCATCCTCTGAGTGTCCAAAAGATGGTCCCTTCCCTCTTAGGTGCATATATAAACTACTTCAAATTTTAGGGTTTCACCTTCAAAAACTCGAACACGGCTGTGTTACCTCTTCTTCAGACCGTGCTCACCTCAACATGGCCGTGTCTCTTTAGTAGGGGGCGTGTTCATCTCTGGGTTGTCTCTGGACTGAGGACACGGCCTCAACACAGGCGTGTTCTTCACAGATCCTGGCCGTGTTCCTCAGTAAATTGGAGGAGGGCTCTCTGGATGCTGGACACGGGCATGTCATGGCCGTGTCCTCTGTCTGGACTTCGAATTCTTCTAATTCATCTACTCTTTTGCTCCAAAAATTCCTAAAACTCTTCCTTTCACTTGGTCAACCAGAGAAACACTTGATAACACAAATATATGAGTTAAGTGTCATGTTTAATGCGAATTTGCTCAAATCCAAGTAAGAATCCATTGATAAAACATGGAACTTAAAGGAATAATAAGCATATATCAGTATGCAATTAATTGAAAAGGAAGCTGATAAATAAAAGCCAAGATTATGAATCAAATTACTCAAAACAGCCAAGGATAACTCGTTGAATTACTCTCATAAATTAACCAAAAAGCTAGAAGAACATGCTTAACATAATCCAAGGAAAATATGTCAAAACATGCCCTCAAAATAGTACTTCAGACTTTGTTTTCCATCTCCATGAATATTAATAAGCCAATTCTTAGAGGGCAAATGAAGGAGAATAGCAAAACAAAGTAAGAAAATAGTGAATTCCAACAGCAAAACAACAGAGAATAAGCAAGAATTCATCCAATCAAAATGAAGAAAATAAATTCCATTTCAATAGAACAACATACCTAAACCGATTAATGAAATAGAAATTAGCCAAAAACAAACCATTGAGAGAGAAAGAATTATTCCCTATTCAATAGCTTCTCCCTCTCTAGCTCATGATGGTCCTTTGCTCTTGTTCTTCCTCCAAGTTTTTCACACTTCCTTTATCGGTTCTCCTTTCTCTTGAGCTCTTTCTTGATTTATCCCTCTTGCTGTCCCGATTGTTCTCTCTTCTTTTTTTCACTTTTCTCTATGTCCTAGCTCTCTCTATTGTCTCAGTTCCTTTTTTTTTCTGTGTTTTTTCTCTTCCCCCGTATCCAAGTTCTCGTCCCCTCTTCTTCAGCATTCATTCAACGGTTCTTCTCTTCCTTTATTTCTTCCCAAAATACCCCTTAACAACTCATCTATTCTCATTTTTTTTTATCTTCCTTTTTTTGTTTTATTACTCATTTTAAATACCGAGAGCCAATCAAAATGACACCTTGTACTAAAACCTCCTTCCTATTGGTTCTAATGCCCCCCATGATGTAAAAAATCAATTTTATCATTTTCACCATTTTCTCTTTTTTGCTTTTCCTTAAAAAAAAACAAAAGAATTAAATAAAATAAAAAAAACTAATGAGGACAACAAGAGCACTAATTCCTCTTTCTTATTGGCTCTAGTGTCTCTCCTTTATGTAAAATCAAATATATATTACCTCAATTTCTTTTCATAAAAATGGAATTAAAATTAAAGAACACTAAAAGAAAAATAGAACTTAAGGAAGGGCTGAACCCAAATTATGAAGAAGTCGGCTAGGCTAGGTGTTAAAATGGGCTAAACATGCTTCTCATTTTATACAAACTTGAAGCCCAAAAACAAAAGATAAGAAATAAAATGATTTATTAAAGTGATCTGAACTAAAAAAAATTATTTTTTCAATTTACAAATTTTGGCAAATTCAAAAGAGCAAGATATAGAAAAGTGCAATTTTGTGATTTTCTAAGAAAGTAAAAGAAACCCTGAAAAAAATACGGTGTCTACAGGTGCAAGCTTAGCCCAAAAGGCGTTGATTGGAACCTTTGTGGGAGGGTTGAAGGATGAATTAGAAGATGTAAGGATGCGGAAGCCTAAGATCATAAGGGATGCTATTGATTGTCCAAGAATGAAAAATGACCAATTGTGGCATGCAGCCCAAGATGATGATGTGGGAATGCTGCCTATTAACAAGGAACCTCCGGTAATTCCTAAGAGGCTGACATGGGATTATATGTAGAAAATGAGAGAAAAAGGGATGTGCTTTGTGATGAGCATTTTACGCTAGGACATAAGTGCAAAAAGTCTCAATTGCTAATGATCACCACGGGGGAGTGAGAGTTTTGGGATTATAGTAGCGGGTGGGATGTTGGAGCATATGTTCCTTGTGGTAAGGAGCTACTTGAAGAAGGGAGGAATGATACATTAACAAACCAAAAGAAGTGTAAGTGGTTAGGAGTCTTGGCAGCATTAGGAGTCTCAACAGCATTACCTGTTAATGTAGTTCCCTTAATTATCTTTCCAGTGGAGTCATTATACTATTAAGTAGTAGATGTTTAATAGGAGTCTTATAGTCTTTAGTTATTTAAGTGTATTAGGCTTAATGTAAAGGCAACAAAATCAATCAATAAACTAGTTCTTTGTTCTATATTGTATCATTTGGTAGCAGAGCCATCACCCACCACCATGGATCCACACCTAGTAGAAACTCTTCCTGAAATAAAGCACATCTTCGAAGAAATGAGGTGAGAAATGAAGCAAGCCTTCCAAGAAGTGAGACAAAGTTATGTTGAAATAAAGGAAGGCTTCCAAGAAGTGGGGCAAATTTGTGCTTAAATGAGGCAAAGTTGTGGTGAAATGAGAAAGACCCTGAAATAGTACCATGAACATTTGAAGGAAGAGGAGGGAGAAGAGTTATCTCAAGAAAAAACATTGAAGGAAGCTTTGCCAATCAAGCCATCAATGGAAGGTTTTCAAAAGGAAATGTTGCCAATCAATATCCCCTTAGAAAGCACACCTTTTGAAAATAACATCCACATGAATCAAATAACTACAACTTCTGAAGGATTGCCTTTTATAGTCTAAGTTTTGAATCTGCCACAGAAATAAGTTTTAGTAGCTGATGATGCCTTCCTCAACAAGTGCAAGAACGATGCCCTCATTGCTTCTTCTGAAGACAATCCTTGGGGACAAGGCTCTCCTAGAAGGGGAGAAGGATGTTACAACCCTAAATAGTTGTCTTTTATGTAGTTTAGCTTATCCTGATTAATTATCTATTAGGATTAGTAATGATCTCTTAATTACAACTTCTGAAGGATTGCCTTTTATAGTCTAAGTTTTGAATCTGCCACAGAAATAAGTTTTAGTAGCTGATGATGCCTTCCTCAACAAGTGCAAGAACGATGCCCTCATTGCTTCTTCTGAAGACAATCCTTGGGGACAAGGCTCTCCTAGAAGGGGAGAAGGATGTTACAACCCTAAATAGTTGTCTTTTATGTAGTTTAGCTTATCCTGATTAATTATCTATTAGGATTAGTAATGATCTCTTAATTAGAATGCATGTTCCTTGAGGACAAGGAACTTCTTGATGGGGGAGAAAATGATACGACTCTAAAGAGGAGTATTAGATAATTATACTAGCTCTCATTTTATCTTTATATTAGTAGTTAATTATCTTATTTGCTCTAGTAGGATTTAGTTAGGATTTTGGATTAGCCTATCTTTAGGAGTAATTATCCCATCTTATAAGTGGGAGTTATCTAATATGATTTGTATGCTTTTGTGATAAGCATTGTAGCTTTAGGGTTGTGTCTATTTAAAGGCTTAAGGCCATCAATTGTAGTGAATCATAATAATAATCAAACAGTTCTTTATGTTCCTATGTTCGAGTTGTATGAAAATTGGACCAGCCAGTGTACCAAATCTTCTAGTGTTTCAACAACTTGAGGATATGCTTTCTTGGATTTGTTCTCTTATTTTATCATCTTCATCTTAGTTTCAAAAACCTGATTTCTTGGATTGGTCATTTTCTTGGGGTGGGTGGGGAGATTTTAGCCCTAATTTTCAAATAATGGGGCAAAATGGATGTTAATTGAATCACGTGATTGTTTTTGTTTCATTTTAAACTATTTGCTAAAAGAGTTGATATATACATTTATGAAATCACAAGGAGCTAGGTCATTTGCATGTTTTGAAATAGTTTAGGATAACAACACATGAAGTAAAGTTGAAGCTAGTAAATTAGATTTTCCCTAGTTCCAATCTTATTCTTGTCAATTATAGTTATGAGGTCTACAATGCTATATGATTGTTTGTTTTTTCTTTTCTTTACCCTTTTTTTTTTCAGTTTGACTATGGCTCTACGTTCAAATTAATGCAAAACCTGCAAACCATGAGAACAACTTTAGTATCATTCAGCCATTAGGTTTCTCTACCCTTCTTTTAATCCTTCCTTCTAATTTTGTTTTTAATTACAAATGGGGGGGGGGGGGGTTCTCTTGGTTGGCTTCTTTGGCCCCTCTAACTAAAACCTGGATCATTTTGGGATGGGGCACCCTAGGTAGCAATGGGGCATGCCAACACTGATTCGTGAGTCCCAGGAAGAGAACACTTATCACTTACACCTTCTTCTACAAAAGCCTGAAAAAGTGAATTCATTAGGCCTTGAGTAAGGGACAACATATAGCTCAATGGGTTTCCTAACCACTAAGTGAGCCCCAAAATCCAAACTTTGGGAAAAAAAATAACTACTTTTAGGCTTAGTGCAAAGCTCATGTGAAACCAAGTGATCTAGTTTGAATCAAAATGGTTAATTCCCTACTAAAGTTCATAATTTGGGTCATACAAGAAAAGTACAAGAAAAAGTATGTGAAATAGTGGAACTTTTATATTCAATTAAACTTAAATTTTATCAACTATTTTGGTTTTTGACTCACATTGCACCACTCAATTTTATATGAGCTTTAACTTGAGCCGAAAAAATGGATTACTTTCACTCAAAATTCAAGTTTTTAGAAGATCAATATGGCACTAACCTTAATTTTAAAATGTAATAAGGTATCATTACTCTAGCTTTAAAAGACACTGACTGGCAGTCCCCGACCAACCATGTTTTCAATATGAACACAAATTCCAATTAACAATGGGCTATTGGAGCCAATAAAGGCACAGAGTACTATAGACTAAGTAATTCAACTAGAGCCCAAACAGAGAAGTAGATGTTTAGGTGAATGTTGGGCTCATCCAAGGAGATTCCTAGAAGCCGATGATTTTCTCATTTCTTCAACATGAAGTTGAGTAAAAGAATCATATTTGGAGCTCCCCCACAGCTGTACCAATCATTTGAGAAATTTTCCATGCAATATAGTCCTATAGTGATGTTCCTTTTTTGGTTTTGTGTGAGACTAATCCTCGCTCGAGCTTCGGCATGCCCTGGCCACCAGTGTTTCTAGCGAGGTTCAAACTCTTAACATTGTTGGCCTCACAATTCTTCAACCCTAGTTTTGATGATAACAAATGGCCTTAATTATTATTAACCTTAACCTGTTTATTTAAGTGGTTATTTAGTAACAGGTTAGTAATGCTCTTGGGTTTGAAGCAAAACAAATTTCCCAGTCAAAGAAACAAGTTAGTAATAAAGATGTTGATGTGGAAGATTAAAATAAAAGGCTCGTGGACTCCTCCAAGTCAAGCTAGAAGCTTAACCCATCAAAGGCAACAAATGGACTTCATCAGAAATGTTGGAAGGAAACCCAAAAGATAATTTCAAATGAGAGAAATATCAGCACTTAAAGAAGGAAACAATTCTATTCAAGGAACTTTTTTGAAGAAGAGAGATTTCCTCTGCAAAGGGAGTATTCTCTCTCAAATATGGTTTACTGACCAACAATCAGAAAGTAGAAGATTAACTCATCAACAACAGTCATCTTCTACCTTTTGCTGCTATAAAACAGAAGACCCAAGGGCTGGAAAAGTAAGAAGATATATCATCAAGAAAAGCCTTATGTTGACATGAACTAGTTTTCATTCTCTTCTATCAATTTTGTAATTCTTGTATGAATTTTCTTAAGAGAGTTGTTATACTTTGGGGCTATATCCTATTAGGGTTCTTGTAACATATTTCATTGGAAAGTATGGGGTGTGACCTCTGCTTCTTTTGTTAGAGAGAGAGAGTTTATGGTGAGCTCCTAGGAAACCAAAGAGAGATTATGGTTAGCTCTTTGTAAAACCAGTGTTGTAAGAAGCTTGGAAAAGCTTGGACAAATAACCTTATTGATAGTAGAACCCCAACCTTAGGAAAGTGGACGTAGGCTCTATTTTTGCCGAGCCACTATAAAAATGTTGGGCTAAATCTCTCTATCTTCTCTCTTAAATATTCTACTATTTATCTAATTTAAATTTTGATCTATTGCTGGATAATAAGTTCTAATGTTCAGTAATTCTTAAGCTTGTTTTGGACTTTTCTTTCGAGCAATTATTTGAATTTTATCTTCGGTAAATTGATATATTTATATATGATATAGTTTGAGTATCTATTTGGTTTATACTCTGAGATTTCAAATTCTGGTTTCAATTCTTAGCTTTTGCTAAGTTTTTTTGGGTTGTTAAATAACAAGGTTTAAAACAAGTTTTAAGTGTAAACTGGTTTTTCCATAAATCAATTTTTATTTGTGATTCCTTATTTTATTGTTTTAATATCCTATTCACCTCCTTCTAGGAGCATACTTATACTCTCAATTGGTATTAGAGCTCTGGGCTCTATTAGTAAGTTTAACCACATTGAGTTAAAGATCTAAAAGCTTTAATTTTTTGTAGGTATCTTGAACATGCAAAGTTTAGATCACAATTCCCACAAGCCATCATTCTTCAATGGTAACAACTACAAATACTAGAAGGAAAGGATGAAGATGTACCTGGAATCTATAGACTTTAAATTTTGGGCCATAGTGAGAAATGGGCTGATACCACCAATGAAGATAGTTAATGGAGTAGAAGTTCCAAAGGAAAAAAGTGAGTATATAGCCAAAGATGAACTCAAATACACCTTGAACTCCAAAGTCAAATATAATATAGTATGTGTTGTCTCTCCAAAGTATTATGAGCATATAGTTTCATGCAACACAACAAAGGAGATGTAGGACCAACTCAAAGCAATTCATGAAGGAACAAGCCATGTGAAGGAAGCTAAAATTGACATCTATGGAGCACAATATGAAATGTTTCACATGGAGAATGATGAATCACTGGATTCCTTCTTTGCTCGGTTTCTTTGGATCATAAATAACCTCAAGAGTCTTGAACGTGAGTACACCTAAAAAGAGCAAGTAAAGAAGTTGCTTAGGTGCTTAATAGGGAAATGGGAAACAAAGGTCATGATTCTCCTCCAATATGTTGAAACCAACGAAATGACTACTATAGACACTGCATTTTGTCCGGGTGTTCTTCATGACATAAAACGAAAAGAAAAAAAGAAAAAAAGAGAAATTTGAGAAATTGCATTTTTTAAATTTCAAATTCTTGCATCTTTTGAATTTGCCAAAAATTATGCATCAATAAAATAAACGATGATAAATAATTTCTTGAAAACATGTAAATTCTTAAGGGTTTATTTCTTTTTTGGTAATTTTAGTAATTTTGTTAATTATATTTTATTTGAGCTATTATAATAAAATATATCCTAGCCTTATTATCTTAGCCTAGGCCAATTTTTTTAATCCAACCCAAATTTCCAATTTGGCCCACTTGGCCCATCACTTTTAGTGTTTTAGATTTTTGCAAATGAATAATAAAGAAAAAATAAAATTTTTAAGAAGCATTTTTATATCACTAAGATTTAGAGGAGCCAATGAGGGTGTAAGAGTGGTCACTCTTGATCACCCATTGACCCAAGTAAGCATTGTCTTTTATTAATAACAATTAAGTCACTACAAGAAAAACATGTTTTAGTCCCAGACTTTTCTCATAGACTAAAATTCCGTGAGAAAATCTTGACATTTATCACAGATTTTCTCACGAAAGGTGATTGTTGAGATTTTATCACAAAATTTTTCACAAAAAAGACTCCACATGAGAAAAATCCATGAGAGGGTCTGTGAGAAATTATGTTCCAACTATCGCATTGATGTGTTCATTATTCTCACAGATAGGGTCCGTGAGAAATCTTGAATTTTCTCACAGACACCAAAATCTGTGAAAAAGTTCATGAGAAACTTCAATGCACTATTTCATTTAAAATTTAAATTTTCAAGATTTTTTCTCACGGACCAAATCTGTGAGAAAATCCGTGAGAAAACCTATATTTCATCTTCCTCGCGCAGCCACACCTCCCATTCTCCATTTTCAACCTTTTCTATCTCTTCTCTCTTCCCTATCGGCCTGAGGCATTTTTTTTTACCATTCTTAGCAGCAGGAGTTGAGTTTTCCAGCAATTCACCTCCGCTTTCATCTTATCGGTTTAGTTTTTTGATTTATAGCTCAATGAGGTAGGTCTCACTATGCCTCTCTTGTCTCCGAATTTTTATGCATTTTCTATGAGTAATTGTCTATCAATTTGCATGAATATTATATGATTTAGCAGTTTAGAATGTTTATTAATTATTTTAGATAGTATATGAGTTGTGTTGGATGTAGCTGAATAGTGTAGGTTAATATATGAATTTGGGTAGTGAAATTAATAATGAACTTGATATTAGGTAGAGATTTTTGTTATATGCTTGATGTAGAATGATTCTGGAATATCTTTTTTCTTTGAATTATTTGAATGGTGGTATAGAATTAGTTTTGTAATTTTTTCTATTGATGTATAACTTTTACCTCTATTGCTGTATAGCCCTATTTTGTTCTATGTCCATTTCTATTGGCTAATTGCAAATTGTTTTATCTTTTTTGTGATTATACCTAAGTTGTTCTTGAGAAAATTTTTATCTTCAATTTACACTTATGGATTTATCATCATTTTATTTATATATCTTGGAATGCATTTGAGGCTTTTTTTTTTTTTTGTATTTTAATTTGATCTGTTCTACATCCACCATGTGGGTTTTAAATATGTTGTGCATTTCCATATTGATCAATGTATTTTGGGAGTGTTGTCATTTTAGCTCCTTTGGTGAACTTTGAGTGTTGTCATGTCATTATATCACATGGGAAGTCAAGGAGAGTTTGCTATATTTTTATTCATTGGCATTTTGGGGAAGGGGTTTCGGTTACACGGCTAATTATTTTGGGTGAGAATTGGTCTAAATGCTGGCTGTATTCATTTACATTATAGGGCTGTTTCGAGTTATTTACTTGACGATTGATATATGTTTGAATGGCGGTTTTAGGTGTTGTCCTACCCTATATTGGGTAGCTCTTTCAATACATGTTTAAAGAGTTTTGGATTATTTCATGTTAGTGTTTTGGCGCATGATCAAAAGGGATGTTGCTTTGTTGTGTTTTATCCTAATATTCCTTGCTTTGCTGATTCTAGTGTGATATTCGTTGCTGCCTGGATGTTTTACTGTTGCTGTTCGGGCATATTTCACTGCTGTACATTTTTTTTCCTTTTTTCTGCTTTCTGGGCTCATTCTCCCTTGCTGTCTTGGCTCATTATCCCCTGCTATTCTTATTTTTCTAAGATCTGCTCCAAGCTTTTTTGCTCTGCTGTCCTGGTATGTTTTTAGGTCTATTTTAAGATGTTTTCTCTTGCTGTGTCGACTTATTTTAGGGACTGTTTTGAGTTGATTTCATTTCTGTCTTGACCCATTTTACTTGACTTTTGTAGGATTTTAGGACCATTTTATATATTTTCTCTTGGCTGTTTTGGGTATAACTTATGGATTGTTTCACTAGTTGTTTCTGCTAATTTCCCCTGCTATGTAGTTGGTTTTAAGTGCGGTATACAGTGAATATCTCATGCTTTTTGCTTTAGAAATAGGGGCTGTTTCAAGGTGATTTGTTCTAATGCTTTGACCAAGTTAAGAGAATGTCTTTGAATTATTTTTTCTCTGTCAGTCCAATATTGGCAGTGCTCGGTCTTTTGTTTCTAATTTGAGCTATAGAGCTCCATTATGTGTGATTCTTGTTTTGTTAGAACCATAAGATGTGTGTCTTCTATGTGTCAAAGTTTCAGAATTTATGCATACTTCTCTTTATCTCAGTTTGATTATGAATGTGGCAGTTTATTTCTGCATTGTTGTTCTATCATGACTTTGGCAGTGTTCAGTCTTTTATTTTTTGCTTGCCTTGCTGACAGGCTTAGCAGACCTTGTCTTTTTCAAAAACCAGTTTTGGTAATCCAGAAACTAGTTTTTCCTTAGCCAATTTTGAAATCAGCTTATGGTTTATATGACCAAGCCTTCTATGTCATAGCCAAGTACTGTTGCTTTGGGAAAATCCAGTCCCTCTTTGGATACTACAAACACATATGCGCTCTTCTATGGCCCACAAATAGCACTTTATCACTATGCAATTCATAAATGATGCAATGCGATGATTCCAACACAACTTTGTGACATCTGTCACATAGCTAACTAATGCTTAACAAGTTATGCATTAAACCATCTACAAGATAGACATTATCAAGAGTAAAAGAAGTTCTCATAGTTACTTTACCAATTCCAACAATTCTCCCTTTGCCATTATCTCCAAAAATGACATCTCCCATGTCTTTATTTTTGATGGAAGTGAACTTGGTTGGTTCTCCAGTCATGTGTTTGGAGCAGCCACTATCCAAGTACCAAAAATCACTATTGGCTTTGAGGCACACCTGCAAAGGAGTTTATAAGCTCTTAGGTACCCAAACTATTTTGGGTCCTTGGTTGTTAGTGGCATAGGTACTCTTAGGTACCTAAATCATCTTCTTTGCTACACATAATTTCTTAAATTCACAATTAAACAAAAGATGTCCAGTATTACCACAGTAAAAGCATTTTTTTTCCTTGTAGAAGAATGAGAAGTCAAGGCTTTAACAAAGAAGTTTATGTGAGAAGCTGGTTCTCTGATTGCTGGTTGTGGTTTATTATAACCCAAACCTACTTTGTCATTTCCAACTCTCTATCTCCCTAGCAAAGCATTCAAGTTTCCACGCCCTTGAAAAAATTTACCTAGATCTTTTGATAGCTCACTTACTTTATTTTTCAAATCATTGTTTGCTTTAAGAATAGAAGAAGTGAGAAACTAGTTTTTCTTAAGAGAGTTATTTTCAGTTTGTAAAGCATGAAATCGTTAAGCTAGTTTAGAACTCTCTTGTAAAGCTTTCCTTCCATTAGGAAGTATCTTTCTGTTTTTCTCTTGAAGCTAAATATTTCTCTTTTGTCTAATGGTAAGGTGCCATAGGTTAGATAATTCACAAGAGGCTGTCTCCAATCTTCCTTTTCTTCAGTCATGTTTACCTGTAGCTCTTCTTTTACTTCTCTACACCTGGGGCATCTGTGTTGGATAGCATCACAATTGAGCTTCATGGAAGGGCAATAGAGTCTTACCCTTTGCATCCTTCTATATGCACTTGCTCCATTCTGATCACAGCTGGCCTGATGGAGCAGTTGTGCTTTTTGGAGCCCTTGTTACTCTGTGACACACCGCTTTAGCAATCCTTCAGTGTTTCTTTTATATAATTTCCCATTCCTCAGCTAAAACTCTTCGGCCATTTTTATGCTGGCGAGCTCTTCCCTCACAGTTGTTCGTTAATTGGGGACTCCTCTTATAGTAAGTTTTCTTTTAGCTATTTTGTGCGGCACTGAAGCCTGCTTTATCTTTAACTGCGGGTCTTGTAAGGGTATCTTGCCTCCCAAGGTGGCTAGAGTATCTGCTTGTCTGTTTTCAAATTTAAGGACATGCATTAGTCTTATGCTGTTAAATTCACCCATCATCTATTATGCTTTTTCCCTATAGTCTGCTAGGGTGATATCCTTGACCCCGTACTCTTTATTTGCCTGTTTGATTACTAGGTTGGAGTCTCCTTTGACCAACAAGTTTGTAGCTCCTACTTCTTTAGCCATTTCTAGCCCCAACGTGATTCATATTATACTTCATTATTAGTGTAAGGAAAAGGAAAATGTAGACAAAAGGAAGGATCTTTCCTTCACTATTAATGAGAATAATACATGTTCTACCTTCTGGGTTGGACAGGGACCCATCAAAGTAAAGGATCCAGACTCCATCTTCTATTTCTTCACAGGCATAGACTTTAACTAGTCCCCGAAGGACTTCTTCATCTATATGCTCGTGTTTACTAGAGGAGAAAAGTGCTAACAGATCAGCTAGGGCTTGACTTTTGAGCACTGTAGGCTGCATAAGGGTGATGTCGAATTCTCCCATAATTAATGACCATTTGTTCAATCATCCAGAGAGAACAGGATGCTTGAGCAAGAACTTGAGCGGGTCTGATCTAATTTTCAGATGTACTATATGGCCAATGAAATAGTACCTAACTTTTGGGTTGCATACACCAAAGCTAAGCAATGCTTTTCTTGGTGAGTATATCTAATTTATAGGCCTTTGATAAGGCGGCTGAGGTAATAGATAGGTCGTTATGCTCCAGCAACTTCTTGTGCTAATAGTCATCCTATTGAAAATAATATGGATGTTAAGTATAGGGCCATGCATTCCCCCTTAGTAGGCGACGACATGGTCTTAGATGAAGTCAAGATGGTCTTTATTTTATTGAATGCAGCTTCCTGCTCTTCTCCCTACTTAAAAGGAATTTTTTCCTTGGTCAAGTGCTTTATAGGTTGCAGTAGCTCTGCAAGGGTGAGTACAAATTTTTGGATGTACCACAGCTTCCCCATGAGTCTCTATACTTCTTTAGGGTTACTAGGAGCCTTCATCTCTAGTATGGCTTTTATTTTGCTTGCTTCATCTGTGATTCCATCCTTGTGCACTTTGAAACCTAGAAATTTGTCGCTAGACACTCCGAAAGCACACTTAAGGGGATTCATGCGCAGCTGGTACTTCCTACATCTCTCAAAGACACACCGCAGGTGTCCTAGATGCTCTTATTTCCCTCTAGACTTGTAGTCCTCTAGACTTGACTACAAGATCATCAACATAGTCTTCCACAATCTCGTGGAGCATGTCATGGAAGATTGCAAACATGGCTTGCTATATGTTGTTCCAGCATTCTTTAGTCCAAAGGGATGACTGTGTAATGAAAATTACCAAAAGGAGTTCTAAAGGTTGTCTTCTCCTCATCTCCCTTAGCCATCTTGATCTGATTGTAGCCACTAAAGCCATCAATGAAGGAAAAGTGTTCATGGGATGTTGTTGCATGTACCAAAGCATCTATGTTTGGTGTGGGGAAGTCATCTTTTGGGCAAGCTCATTTTAGATATATGAAATCTATACAACAAATATTGTCATTCTTCTACTTTACTGGCACTATGTTGGCCAGCCATGTCAAGTGTTCAACTGCTTTAATGAAGCCTGCCTTTAGAAGCTTGGTCATTTTTCCCTTGATTTACAGCTCTACCTTGAGGTCGAACTTGGCAAGGGCTGCTTCACTGGTATGGCTCCTGGGTTGATTGCTAGGCTGTGGGTGATCAACCCTGGGTCTTAGTCCCGAAATTTCTTCATATTCCTATGCAAAGACATCTTTAAACTCCCGTAGCAGATTTAGTAGAGTTTACTTTTACTCCACAGCTAGAGTGCTATTTACAAAGATAGGTCTAGGCTTTTCTGTCCCAGCTCCAGGAAAACTTGCTCTAGGTTGTCCTCTTGTTGCATAGGGGCATCTTGCAATTCTAGAGGGGCTTCTTGAACTTTTCCTAGCTCCATTTCTTTTATAGCCATGATGGCTTTTCTAACTGGAGGTCCAGTAGGTGAGTCTAGGGGCTCTGCCACTGAACCTGTGAATCCCTTTAGGATCTTCCAACGCATTTCCCCATTAGGAAGACAAATTTGTTCTACGGTTCTCTTACTTCAAGGGGCAGTTGGGGTAGGTTCCTCACCCGCATCTAGCTCTTTACGCTTCCCCTTGGCGCTGCTAGTATCTCGGGTCATCATGTCTTCAACTTCTTCAGTCGAAGCAAGAAACACTGTGGCCGCTGAGGATTTGACAAATACGGATTCCTGTTTTGCTTTATCTTTCCTCTTTGGCTCTTTGGTGTCTTACAGATCTACAGGCACTCATGTGACCGACTGCTCCTTATACATCCCTAGCTTGGCCAGGTCGTTGAAATACATAGCCTCTATCATATAGGCTTTCGTCTTATCAAATGACGCTTTGGTAGCTTGTACCTCAACATCTAATTATACTTGACGCACTAATGCAGGGTTGATGGCACGCAGTTATGCAAATGCAACTAGGGACGTCACAACAAGATGTGGTAAGTAGGATTCTCTTCTACTACCTAAAACCTGTTGGTTGTTTTAATAAGGCCAACACTCAGATTTACCATAATACTTCTAATAGCTCTTATAGAAGTGCCCTGGAAGGTGTTCAGGAGGGTGCTAGTAGGTTGTAACCTCTCTTTAAGGAGGCCCAGCGCTACAAAGACCGAGTGAGGATAACATTTACTCCAAATCCACTATCAACAAGGGCTCGCCTCACCTTGTATCCTTCAATAGAGGCATCCACATACAATGGCCTGTTGTAGTTAGGATCCTCCCATACACGATCTGTTTCTTTGAAGACTATGGCTAACCCATGAGCTTTAGCTAGCTTGTTAAAAGGGGTGTTGATGGCGTAGCAATATGCTCCTATGTTCTTCATAATCTGAGTTGTAGCCACAATTGCTTCCTCTATTCCCTGCTCATATAAACCCATGCCGAAGAATAAAGTTTTGAAACTCTTAGCTCTAGCTAATCCTCTACCCATGACAGCAGTTTGGGACAGTTCCAACTGGTCATCAAGATCCACATTTAGGTCTACCTCTTCTATAATGGGCTCATCTGCAGAGATGGTATGCACATCATGCTAGGGCAAAGGTTCATTATGGATATTGTCAAGAAGAATTATCTCCCCATTTTGGAGCTTCTCTTGGAACAACTCCCTCAGATGAAAACATTCTTTAGTGGAATGGTTCTTTGAAAGATGGAGCCTGCAGTATTTAGGGTTTCTCATGTCAATCGCAAAGAAGTTTTCTCTCTTCCTTTGCTGCACTTTTCCTTCTCTGAACCATGCATCTAGTAGTTGGTTGATCTTGTACATAGAATAGGGAAAATGGGGAGGTTCTACACCTCTCTAACTCCTTGGGATGGCCGGTCTCTTATCATAATTGGCCGATATAGGGGCTGAGTTGTACTCTCTATTCTTAGCTCGTTCATCTATATCATTAACATAAAAGAAAGCTTCGTCTTTGGAATGCCTCTTCATTGGTATTCTCATGGCCTCGACAACATGAGCAACTTTAGCTAACAACTCAGATAAGGCTTTGATCCCAGTCATAGGTAGATAAGAGCTATCTTTTATGCTCTTCACACAACTATAAACTAGGTATGCTTCTGGCAAGGTTTCTTTACACAACAAGGCTTTGTCTCTGTAGTGTCTGATGAAGGCTAAAAGACTTTCATTGCCTCTTTGCTTAACTCGACCTAGGTCCATAATGTGGACCACCTTATCGTCCTCAAGAAACTTATTACAGAACTCAGTCACCATTTGGTTCTAACTGTGTATGGAGTTTGGCTTTAGCTTGGAGTACAAACTGAATGGCTTCCCCACCAGAGATTTCAAGAATTCCCTAAGACAGAGTTCCTAGTCATTTCTATGGGTACCCATGTCATCCAAAAATCTCCAGACATGTTCTCTGCTGTTGCCACTCCCATCATACTTCCGGAGCGTAGGGGTTTGGTACTGCGGTAGGTATGGTTTTATGGCTATCTCCAAAAAGAATGGAGGTGATGAGCTGCCGAGGCTCTTCAAATTAGTGATTTTTAAAATCGGTTTACCAAAGCTACTTGTAGCATAAGGCAACACCAAGTCGAACCAAAGGATTACTATAATTAGTGAATCAGATTTAGGAACATATAAACATGGGGGTTTGTCTTGTTGAAGTGATTAACAGAAAATTATTAAAAGTGGTAAACCTTAAGGAAAAACAACCAATCCAAGTCTAACTGATTCTAATTTTAATCCATCCTTGATTTCCAAGAATCTATTCAATTATTAACCTAGTTCTTGGCCTTAGAACACATCAAGAAGCCTCTCAGTCCTCTATGGATATCCATTAGTTAAGCAACCAGAATTCGGAAAACTAAGACTAAATGAATTAAGCACTCATTCAAATCCAGTTTAACCTAAGTCCAGAATCCAGCCAAGGGTAATTAATCCGTCCAAAAACTTAGAAACATTAATTAACCTTTAATTTCCTCTTTTATCACATGTAATTAAGCAATCAACACATGAAAATCCAAATCCGAATTTAAGCAATTCAAACAGAATATTTCAGAGGAAAGAAAGAAGTAGATTAACAACTAAATGAATAACAATCAAAGTATAATCTCAGAATTAATAATCAGAACAACTAAAACTTGGATTGATTTGAACATTCAGCCCTCCATGAACAAGAGGAACCAAGTTTACAAAATATCTAGAGAGAAAACTTAGAGACTAAGAAAACAAGAAAAACTGTCTACAAAATATCCTAATGTAATTTCGGCTGCCTCCTTCTGAGCATATAAACCTCCAAAAACACATGCACACCCAAATTGCCCTTAGGGCAGATGCATTCCCATGGGCCTTAGCTTTCATTGGGCTTTGGTTTGGGCTCAATTGGACTTGTAATGAAGAAGTTAGGGCCATTTAAGTGCCAACAGGTCTCTGGAACCATCAGCCAACTTCTACAGCCAATAAGACCATCTAAACTATACAATTTGGTTAACCAGTCTTCATAACAATTGAAGCTTTGCATCTCAGATTTCTAATGGGACCAGTTTTAAGTCCATAAGACACCTACAGCTCAAGTTATGGTCCAAACACTGCATGCGGGTCAGGATCCAGAGACAGCATCTCTGCTCTGACTTCCAGGCTACATATGACCTTCTGGACATCCGAATTGGCTTTGGACCCTGAATGAAAGTTGTAGATAATTCTCTAAGCTTTCCTACAAGGTAAAACTTGAAATTTTTAGACATCCAGAACTCAAGATATGCATGAAACACAAAGACAGTATAAAATGCCTAGTATTGCTGAAAAATGCAATTAGGCCCAATTGGATCCAAACTCATGAAATGAGGCCCAAGCCCAATTAAATAGGCCCAAAAGAGGTTTAAGAAGCTAGAAATGAGGGAGAATTACTACATATAAAGTGTGATTATCAGGAGGCTGAAAGTCCATCACAGCTACACAACCATCCTTTCGAGTAGCCATAAGACATTTGAGCTCACTCCTGGTTACTAGAGGATCTTCTGGGTTTATGGGCCCTCTTAACGTCGTAGAGAGAGTTCTAAGGCCTCCCTCTAGATCAATAGTTATTGCTCTAGCATTCTTTTTTTGCTCTACCCTTCTTCTAGCAGTCTCACCTTCCTTCCTTCCCTCCTCAGAGTTGCTTGTTAAACTCAACCCTTCCTTCATCTTGGTGACGGTTTCCAATAGAGCATTGAGCACAGGAACAAGGTCATGATCCTATGGTGTACAAGGGGTGCGTTGAGCACTTGCACCATTGCGTAAGGCTTCTTTAGGCCCCTCAGGGTCTTTCTACAACTTCCCTTAAGGTGTTCTTTCCAATAGTGATGGTTTGGTTTAGGTTCTTGTCATCATCTTGCTGAGGAAGAACTATGAGTCTTTTCTTTCAATCCTGGCTTTCTTCGTGGCTAGTGTTACCAGCTTCTAATACAACTGGTTCCTTGCCTAGATCTTCAGGATTAAAGGAGAAGCACATTTGCATGCTCATTACTATTGTATGCACCTCCCCAACGAAGTCGCTTCTCAAATTATCGTGTTCCGGCAAAATTAATATCGAACCCCTTATAAAGAGTGCAATATAGGACCAATCTGAACATCAACTAACGTATTTCCTCTCATTTCATGCAATAGAATAAAAATTCATCGACCTAAATCCTATTTCATATCTCAAAATCCGAATGAACAACAGAAATCTCTATATATCCATACAGAAATTAAGGCTTAGCAGAAACCAAAGAAGAATTGCATTAAACTCGAATAAAATAGATACAGGGTCTAAAAACCAAACCGAATCCAATTTGTTGTCTAGCTCGGTTGCAAAATCTCTACTCCTCCATGGTTATTGAATCCAAGCTCCAATGGAAGGGATAGAATAATGCGTCCAAAAACGGGGAAAATATGAAAATCTAACTAAGTCTCTCCACCTTTTACCCCAAGCTCCTTATTTTGGATCTATAACTACCCTGGTTAAATTACTGATTTATCCCTCCGTGTGGGAATATTCTCCTGCTCCTAAGCTTCAAAATGACTCCTTATTTGCATTAATTGGACTTTGGATGAGGGAAATGGGCCCAAATAAATGGTCTTGGCCCATAAATCTGAATGCTAAGTTTCTAAGGGTCAAGGCACCACTAAGACACATCCGGATGGAAAATTAGTCTTCATATGAATTATAGCTCTGTGTCTTAGCTTTCCTACAAGACTGAAATCATAATTTTTAGAGATCGTAAACTCGAGATAAACCAAAAATATCAAAACAGGATCAAAATGACAATGCTAAATGAAAACACTAAAGTCCAAAATGGAACCGAACTCATAAAATATGGCCTAAGTCATGAAATTAAGCATAGGAGAGGGTGAAAAACACTAGGTATGAGGGTAAAATAATATATAAAATTATTATTTATCAGTCATGAAATTATTGTTTGTCAGTTTTTGTGGTTTCTTAGTTCATAATGGAAATGCAATACAATCTTATGGGATTAGCTCTGGTGGGCTTGGTGACTGAACAGCTGATGCACCTTTAGAAACCTAATAGGACAACAAGAGGGTGTTGGGCTTAAAGCTAAGGGAGATGAGTCTTATGGCCCAGGAGTCTCCAACCATGGCTAAGTTTGACCCAACAGGGGAAGCATGGTTACTCTCTGCTCTAGCTGATGGACAGTGACAAAGAAACTTAATGTTTAAGAAGATGATTTGGTGGTAGTTGAAGGTATATTAATGGAGGTTTTGGTTCATTAATGGTGAAAATGATGAGGGTAGCTAAGGAGAATCTAAGAGAAAGAGATAGTTCCTTTTATGGAAGGGAATGTTGGGATTTTAGGTAGGTGAATGCTCTAGAAGGCAGGAATTTGAAGAACATTCAATGGGGATGTTCTCCTACTACGGTGGGTCTCTTCAAGGAACTTACGATTAAGGATTCCATTTGGAGTAAGACTACTTATACCTTCTTTACTGTTTGCGAGGAGTTTACTTCTACCTTGGAAGATGTGAGGGTATTGCTAAAGCTCCCTTGTTATGGAAACTTGGATATGAATTCTTTTAAATGGGATGATACTTCTGCTGAAATGGCCAAGCAGTTGAAGGTTTGTCATACTAATTATGGCAAGCTAGCTTCACAACCCCAGCTCTTAGAGGAGCCTGATCTTGAAACTGAGACTACTGTCGCTGATGCGGAAGACCCGCCTGAGGGGTCAGCCAAAGCTTTAAAACCTTTACAAAAAAACTACTCATGTTGCTTGGATAAGGTTTTCTTTTGGCAGTTTTAATGAATTTTATGATTTTAAGGATGGTCCTAAGAGAGGAGACCCTCTAGAGCTTTCTGCCTTTATTATTTTATGGTTAGGACGTTTTATCTTCTAGGGCTCTCCTGCGGAAGCTCTTGGGCCAACTTTTTTGGCTTGGCCACGATTATGGTCAGAGGTGGAAGGCTGCCTTAGGCCCACTTTACCTAGGGTTTTTGTATGCTTGTCTAGACTAGTTGCAAGACCAAATGAAAATCTCCTATGGCAGGTATGATGTGGTTAGCTATGTTGATATCACCTTTCTTCAACTTTTCTTATATGAGTGTTTCCAAAGTTTTGGTCCCAAATTACTCTTCCCGGATATGGACCCAAAAGAGTTAGAGGAGCAGATGAAGGAGGAATCTACTTTACCTATTCTAGAACCAAGATCATGATGTTGGTCTGCAGCAAGAAAGACTAAGGTTGCTCTGGAATTTGTTATTGATAACATTGAAGAATTTATTTGGAGGCCTTACATTACTGCTCTAGAACCTGGTGTGGATGATACTTCTTTGTTGTACTATTCTTCTTCTCTGACTCAAAGGAATGATAGTGCATCTAAGGTTGAAGGCATAAGGAATTTTTGGCACCTTTGCTTAGCCCTAGGGTGTCTTTCAGGCTTCATAACTACTGACAATTTAGGTGGGCATGGAGGATCCTTGTTTGCTTTTAAGTATCATCCTGACCACGTGTAGCATCAATTTGGGCTGGATTAGCTTGAGTGTTCCTCTACCCTCCCTTGTGGTCTTTTTGAGCTGAAGGAAGTGAGATGATGATGTGTCTTTTTTACTATCCTTTGTGCCTGACTAGCCTAGATATAGCTTTGTTTATAAACCCTTCTTTTGTGGGTGGGATTTCTATTGTCTGGCACAAATATTACCGGTTGGTGAAGATGAGCTTGCGCAAGTTTGAGTGCCTGAAGAATAGTGGTTCTCCCAAGATCCAATTGAGGAAGCTTCCCTCTATTATCTCTCTTGACACTTATTATACAAAAGCAAGTAAGCCTTTTGCTCCCTCTGCTAAATCCAAAGTTGAAAAGTCTAAGTTTGTTGATGCTTCTACTGTAAAATCCAAAGCTACTAAGGTTGGTGGTGCTATTGCCAAGAAAGCTCCTGCTCCTCCTTCTACCAAGAAAAGAAAACCTATCTCTTCAGCAACTCCCTCTGCTAAGGCTACTAATGTTTCCAAAACCTATTATTCTCCAGCTAATAGTGCTAGGTCAACCCCTTCTATAGAGTTTATAGCTAATACTGGAGTTGTTGAAGTTGAGGCTTCTGCTATAGAAGCTCCTTTGGCTTCTACTGAGGTGACTTCATCTATTGTTGTCGGGGAAGTGATGAGCTGCCGAGGCTCCTCAAATTAGTAAAAATTTAAGGTCGGTTACCTAAGCTACTTGTAGCATAAGGCAGCCCTAAGTCGAACCAAAGGATTATTCTGAGCAGTGAATCATATTAAGAAACATATCAACAGGGGGTTTTGTTTGTTTAAGTGTTTAACAGAAATTAATTATAAGTGGTAAACTTTAGTGAAAACAACCAATCCAAGTCTTAACTGATTCTGATTTTAATCCATCCTTAATTTCCAATGATCCATTCAATTATTAACCATGTTCTTGGCCTTAGAAAACATCAAAAAGCCTCTCAGTCCTCTATAGATATCCACTGGTTAAGTAACCAGAATTCAGATTTAACTAAGACTAAATGAATTAAGCAAACATTCAAGTCCAGTTTTACCTAAGTCCATGATCCAGCCAAGGTAATTAATCCATCCAAAAGCTCAGAAACATTAATTACCCTTTTAAGTTTCTCTTTAATCACATGCAATTAAACAATCATACATGAAGATCCAAATTTGAATTTAACAATTCAAACAGAATAGTTCAGAGGAAGCAAGAAGTAGATTAATCATTGAATGAATAGCAATTAAAGCATAATCTCAGAATCAATAATCAGCACAGCCAAAAACCTGGATTGATTTGATGAATTAGCCCTCCATGAACAAGAGAAGCTAAATTCTTACAAAATATATAGAGAGAAAACTTAAAGACTAAGGAAACTTCAAAAGCTGTCTAAAATATCCTAAGTGTCTAATATGAATTTCGGCTGCTCCTTTCTGAACATATAGACCTCTAAAATTATATGTACACCCAAATTACCCTTAGGGCACACTTATTCCCATGGGCCTTAGCTTTAATTGGGCTTTGGTTTGGGCTCATTTGGACTTGTCATGAGGAAGTTAGGCCCATTTAAGTGCCAACAGATTTCTGGAACCATCAGCCAACTTCGACAGCAAATAAGACCATCTACAATATCAAATCTAGTGAACCGTTCTGCATAGAAATTGAAGATCTGTCTATTAGCTTTCCAATGGGACTAGTTTCAAGTCCATATGACATCTACAGCTCAAGTTATGGCCCAAACACTACATGTAGGTCAGGATCCTGCGACAGCATGTCTTCTCTGGCTTCCAGGCTGCATATGACCTTCTGGACTTCCGAATTGGCTTTGGAGCCCTGAATGACAGTTGTAGATAATTCTCTCAGCTTTCCTACAAGGTATGACTCGGAATTTTTAGACATCCAGAACTAAAGATATGCATAAAACACAGAGACAACATAAAATGCTCAGTATTGTTGAAAAATGCAATTAGGCACAATTAGATCCAAAGTCATGAAATGAGGTCAAAGTCTACTCAATTCAGCCCAAAAGAGGTTTAAAAGACTAAATATGAGGGATAACTATTGTATAAAAATTGTGTTCATCAAATTCCCCCACACTTAGCTTTTGCACGTCTCGGGCAAAATAAAATTCCAAAACTAAGAAAAGAAAGAACAAGGAAACAAAAAGAAATTTAAAAACTAAAGAATCATCTCCCAATGATATTGAAGATATGCAGAAGTTCATACCACAAGTAAGATAAGCAATTAAAAATTCAAGGAAGTCACAGCATTTATGAAATAAAATTTTTTCACATCCAAAATCAACAATTAAGGTAACTTCAATTAAAAAACATGAGCCAATAATGATAGATCCTCACAAGATATACTATTAATCCCTCAAGTGTTTAGAAAGTAGGTACTTCACTCAATCAAACTCATGAAGAGATGCACTACCATAAGCTTGCTTATCTTCTACTTCTCCACTACTCAAACAAATGCACACACAAATCAAGAGGACTTTATTTAAGGTTGTAATAAGGCCAAGGTAAAGGTAAAGGAATGAATCAAAATGGATATCACAAGGTAAAAACTCAAAGAGAATAAAAGAACATTGGAGAGGAACTCAAATGACAAGCATTAAATTCCAAGTGCATAAAGCATATTCTCCTTCCTTTGCATATATTCTTTCTTTTTCTTTTTCTTTTCCTTTTTCACAATTCAGATTTTTTTTTTTTAATGAACCAATTGGCTCTTTTTTTCTTTCTTTATTTATTTCACATAATACTTTGCACATTAGAATTCACAACCTCCACACTTGTACTATTAATTACCCACAAACATAAGAGCTCCTCCAAGACAATGAACCAATGCTCTCTCATTCTCTAAGGTAAGGTAACAACATGGTATTTTTGTACATAGGCATATAATGAGCTAAGATCAAAGATAGGCAAATAGGCTCAATGGGGGTAATCAAAGGGAAATAATACAAGGTTGGCTGTTTGGCAAAGTAGCTAAATCAAGAAAGAATGCCTCAATCATGTTCATGTATGCAAATGAAAATGTAGCCTAAAAAAGAATCAAGCAAGTTCTAGAGTGAACAAATTCCATGAGTGAAAATCACACAAGAAGGAAAAG